>JAHPZR010056279.1:212500-232500 GCA_019787425.1 Platygyra sinensis | reverse complement strand
GTAGTGTTGACCCTGTTCTTGGGTTGGGAGTTTTAATGATTAAGGATCTGCACTTCGAGTGGTATTTGAATATTCTTTCACAAGGGTCATGGAAAGTGTAAGTAAAAATCCTAATTTACATTGGATTTCATGCAGTTACTCCATCATTTAATCATAATACGCTGAGAAAAACTTGAACTCGCCATTAGTATTCTCAATGCAGTGCAAATGAAATACAAGCGATAAATTTTTCAGCTCTACGCCAATAACAGTGAAGTAATTTCTCACTCCTACAACAATAGTCAATACTTCATTGACATGGTGGAAATTTTTTTATTTACCAAGGGCTAAACGAGAAGACCTTAGGATAGATAAGATGACAAGAGTAGGGTGCAATGAACCTGCCAAACTGAGGCGTACCAGCTGTAATTTGGCATGGTCATATGTCGTGATGCCATTGATTTTTCAGCTCTACAAACGGAGTTGATATATAGGCTGAGGAAAACTAAAATCAGTTCAGAAAAACCTAAGTAAAAATATTGTTGACACTGACTAAAAACTTTTTGGCTTGAGCGTTTAAATGCCTAATTTAAGTTAGAGAATTCCAGTAGTCGCTAAGTAAAAATTTAAAAACACATCTATAAGGACATATAATTATTTACGAATGACACTAAATGTCAAAACATAACAATAATAACAAACTCCATTTATTGGCCTTTTTGAAAGTAGACATAATTTTTAGAGACTGAAAAGAAAAATGTTTCCAAATAAAGCTTCCAGATAATTAGAAATTGAAATTTTTAAAACTGGAAGGGATGGTCCTCTTAAATCCATCTAAATTCACTACAAGATTTTTGAGACCAGGGGCCCGTTTCTCAAAGTCCCCGGTAACTTAACAGGCCCGGAATCAGATTTTGATATCAAAGTCTCAAGAAAAGTAGGGCTTGTTCTGACCTCTAATGAAGTCCATTTTGTTTCTTAAGCTGATAACTTTACTGTACAATTTTCAAACCTTTTGAAACTCCATCTAGAATGGAAAACAAAACCGCTTAACGGGCCCGGTAATTACTGGGAGCTTCGAGAAACGGGCCCCTGGATTCATCCTAGATACCAATAGCACATCCAATGTATGAAACGTGCCTGCAGAGAATCATGGGGGTTGTATTTATCACAATAGACATCCCGTCCAAGATGATGAATACAACAACCATGATTCCCTGCAGGCACATCTAATACAGGGAATAGCGAAGCGCGCGAATGACGTCATAACTCGGACAAGACTCAGACAAGCAAACTGGAATGTTGGATGATTTTGAAGATTTCTTTAAGGGCAAAAGCCGGTGTTCCTGAAACACTTGTGAAACAAAAACTTCGCTTACATTCCTTGTATTTCCCTCAGAACACGGTTGACTGAGTCTCGCAGGGAATTCAGTGACTTACATTCTATTTTTAGACTTCGTGCGCTTCGCTATTGATCATTGACTTCAATTATTAAAATAGCTTGTAATACTTAAAAATTGGTGTGCGTCTTGTTATTTTGGGTAAAAATTCAAGGAGAAATTGACCTTCAAAAGCTTTGAAGTCTCTGATTGAAAAAGTTCTAATGAGCTCATACATACTCCGTAAATTATTGCGTTTTGATTCCGCATGGCAAAAAAAAGTATTCATTTCACCGCGTACAAATCAATGGTACTGTTAATTGTGCTATGCACTTTCAACATTGATAATTCGGTTGTTTTCTCAGAGGTAAACTCAATCACTAGTGCTTAGTGGCAAATATTGTAAACAAAGATTCCCCGTGCACAATGCACAACCAGGAGCCAATCATCAGGAGCCTGTAACTGCCCGGCCCATATTCCTGACACGGCGTTTTCACAGACCGATCTATTTTTTAGTTTGAATTCATCTCGAATTCAGAGCCCCACAGGAACCTCAGTGACCAATTGCAGTCACGAGCACTTACTAATGTTGACATAAGTAAGTAACTTTATTTCAACTCGGGTAGATGAGGCTGATTAGGCCCCTAGCAAATACATGCTAATATGCCGAGAAAAGTAAAAGAAAAGAAAAAAGAAAAAAAAAATAAAATAAAATAAATGCATACATACATGATCA
The DNA here is from genome assembly GCA_019787425.1 of Platygyra sinensis. NCBI lineage: Eukaryota > Metazoa > Cnidaria > Anthozoa > Scleractinia > Merulinidae > Platygyra > Platygyra sinensis. The sequence continues at coordinate 230,406 of JAHPZR010056279.1, read as the reverse complement.
ATTAGTAACTAACAATCTAACTATATCAATAAATAAACAATCCTAAATCTTAAAATTATTATAATGAATCATATAAATCTGTACGTTACATGTCAACATGATGTCGATATGTTCACGTGAGGCCGCATTGTTTTATCCTCACGGAAGTGTGCTCATGTAGACTGGAACTGGCCTATTCGCGGGGAAAATATCTATAAATAGACTGGTCTGTAAAAATGCCGTTGCATTTGCTTATTATCGGAGTTGTAGGCTCCTCTAGTAAGGGGGTTCCTGGCACAACTCACTACAACGTGCTACGAGTCTACAAAACTGTATGTTCACACTGGGTTATCATTCTGTATCGATGTGCTCTCTTATCCCCGTTGTATCCACAAACTTATGTTTAACCACTTTCAAAATGTCCTTGTCACCACGGAAAAGTTTCTGCCAAAAGAACTGAAGAAAATTATGATACAGTGAAGCGTTTATTATCATCAACATGAGGTTGATGATTTCCCGCGGTTTAGGCAAAGTACCGCGAATATTGTTGACTGTATAAAACTTAAAGGTGACTTGAGCTGAAGTTGCTAACAACTTGCAAAGATTATCCAGAACGTAAATGGACAATGTGATGCAGTAAGCAGCTCTTGAAATACGTCGAAAACCTCTCTGTGTGCAAGGGGGAAAGGTGAAATTCAGCTGAAGTAGTAAATATAAAGTCCATAGTTTTGAAACGGTCACTAGGCATTCGATACCGATCTTTGCATTTTTGTTTTGAATCATAATTAAGACATCGTACAGTACTACAAGAGCTGTGGTAGTGTTGAGAGTCCAGAAGTAGGGCTTTCGGAGGAGGCACTTCAATATTATTTTGTTCCCCACTGGCCTTAGTTCAGGTAACACTGTTCTGTTAAGCAAACAGATGTATACGGTCGAAGTTAAAATTGAGCAGATCAACCATAAAGTCTTCCAACAATATGCATCACAGTTTGGAGTATTATACACTGTAAAGTTTGCGCAATCCACAGTGGATGAACCTTGGTATAACATACAGTCAGCCTGGAATATAGAAAACATCACTAACGAACCCAACCTAAAAAGCTGGAAAATGATGCAAAGTGGTGGAAAACTCGATGAAACCAGATCGATAGGCATTCTGCAAAGCTGTGGAAGAAAACAATGACATTTCGTTGTCAGCAATAGTAATAATAGTAATAATAATAATAATAATAATAATAATAATAATAATAATAATAATAATAATAATTATCTGAATAATTATTATAATCGTTTATTGTCGTTCATCCAAACACAACAATTTTACAATCGTAACAGAATAAATAATGGATTATATAGATAAGTTCTCTGTTCTTAAAAAGTACTAAATATAAACTTTTTCAGACTTCGAACACAGCTTTTGTTCTGTATTTACAAATTGTGAAACGAGGAAACTGATTTTCATATGTGATAATAGCTAGGTGTATATCGCTATAATGATATTATATTCTGCAATGAACTCTTGATCCGATTTTGTTATCACTCGTATGCTTACAGACCGAAAAGGACTCCACTCAGTATTATTTCCACTGCTTCTCTTGACTTGTATCTTAAACTTTTATGAACTTTTAGTTTTAAATAACAATAATAATAATAACAATAATTTGAAGATTTTAAAAAGATATTTAGTTCATTCAAATTCTTCACTAAAACTTAACGTGATAATTATTTGCAGCACAAAACTATTTACCGTAATAATTATAATAAAGTCGTTAAAAAAGGAAGAAAAATGTAGTTTACAGAAATTATAAAGATGAGAACTGAAAATCCGAATAACTTGTTTAAAATGTCATAGAAACGTAACAAAAGCATTTGCAGTTCGTACGCAAGAAAAAATCAAAAGTAAAAGTACTCTCAACTTTACAATACACATTTTACTAATTATGGAATTTTAATAATAACAATTAAAAATCTTTTATGAGAGGGCTCCATCACCTAAAGGGGCACTGTCACGGTATTTTGACGTCATTTACAATGCCGAAATATTTTCCTGCATCAATGGAAACCCAAAAATAATGATGCAGTTTTGTTATCTAGGACTTTATCACGACACCGAAACCATTTATTGCCGCCTAACATTTAGCATGGCAAGGATGGAAAAGGATTGAAATTTGAAAAAACTAGTCAGTTTTTTTCAAATTCTAGAGCCATTCCTTGAAAATATTTCCAGAAATTCATTATGGTTTGCTCTCTGAGCCACCATTCATTTGATATGTTTCTGTTAGTCCATTTGAGCATTTTGGGAACGAGTAAAGGTACAAGGTAAAGATTTCAGCAACGAATGAAGCTGAAAACAGCAAAACTCCTGTGACAGTGCTCCTTTAAGTGAACTCTTCGACTTCTTCACTTAAGAGTGGCCCTGAAACAAAAGTTCACAAAAAAGCTTAAGATACAAGTCAAGATAAGTAATGGTAATGGGAATGAGTGGAGTCCAATTTGATCTGTAATCATACGAGGATAACCGTAGAAAATCGGACGACCGCATGGCGGGAGTCCGATTTTTTTTATCACGAGTATGATTACAGACTGAATAGACCTTTTTCGCTTGTACATTTTGTTTTCCCAATACAGATCATGTGATGATACTCAGGAGATTTGATCCTTTGTCTTGTTCATTAAAAAGAGTACATGCAGAGATATTCATGCTTGTATGTACCTTTTTTAATGAACAAAACAAAGGATCAAATCTCCTGAGTATCATTACATGATCTGTATTGGGAAAACAAAATGTACAAGCGAAAAAGGTCTATTGGACGATACGAAGTTTCATTACCAATTAATCATGAAAGTTACAATTTCCGAGAAAAGAAGAATAGCTATTTTATAAAAGAAAGGGAAAATTTACTTTAAAAGACTGACAAAGAAGGCGTAAATTGTTTAAAGTCGCTCTGAAATTGAGATTGTTTAATTGAAACTAAAACTTTGAATATGATTGGTTCTTTTAAACTGCAACTTTGAATGTGATGGGCTTATTGAACAGTCCAGTAAAAAACTGTCCGATAACTTGGAAAATATGAGTTTTTTAAACCAATCACAGTCGAAGAAAGTGTAATTTTTAAGATTATAAGGTGGAAATAGAAAATGCTAAAAACTATTTTACATTCACTGATCACAAAAAGTTCTGTGATGATGATGATGTCGATGAAATAATTTCAATGATTTGTCTTTGCCTTGTCAATGAAATGTCGGCTAGTATAAAAATTGTTTCTTTCGACACCATTCGCAATGTTCTCCCACTCCCTGTCAGTTGGATCAAACCCCGCGACTCTGATCAGTAACACTAACATGTGATAAGCCGACTACCGGCACAAGCCAACCAGCATTTTAAATTTGAATTACATTGAGATTTAAGTTCAAACACTGAGTCACCAAAGCTGTGTAGCTCGTTAAATAAAGATTAAAATTTAAATAACTTTCTTGCCAAATAGTGGCAAACTTAAGATGTATGGCTTAAAGATTTCACATTGCATTGTTCGTACAACAGTAGTTTTCAAAGAATAATTTATATTCTATAAATCTACATGCTAAGCCCGCTCAATTAAGTCATTCACAGTTTAAAGATAGTCCAGCCATAGGAGTAACAACAATTCTTTTTAAATGACCACAGTCACTGGCTATATCAAAGATAATTCGGCCATAGGAGTAGCAACAATTCTTTTTAATAATTACATTCAATTTTGTGACTTTTTTGTTTAAAGCAAGTATGGATGTGAGTGCAAATAAAGATTGTTGTTGTTGTTGTTGTTGTTGTGTTGTTGTTATATGATTTGCACTTACGTCTAAAGTAAGCAAGGTAAAGTCTACATAGAATATTTCTACTCCCCCCTGGATGGGATGCTAGTCCATCGCAGGGTTACCCCAGCATTAAATTCGCCGGTACCCATTTATACACCTGGATGGAGAGAGGCACTGTGAAAGTGTCTTGACCGAAAACACGACACAATGTCCCCGGCCAGGGCTCAAACCCGGACCGCTTTATCTGAGGAAAAGCGCACAAACCCCGAGGCACCTCCCACTGAAATAAAATATTCTTAAAAGAATGATGGGACAAATCACTTTATGGTAGACACAGAACATGCCCTTGTGTTTGTCGCCTTTAAACTGGATACACATTTGCACATCGCTTGCTGAAATTGCCTATGAAGGGAAATACCTCGCCAAATACCGTCGACAGTATCGATCATATAACCCCTTACAGCGTGCAAAGAACGAATTTTCCTTCATGAGCCACTTCATATTTTATATCGACCATTTGTTCCATTATTATTGCTAGTTATTGCCGTTAACTGACAAACTTCATTAGCAAGATCATTTTAAAATTTCTTAGAAAAGCGATATGCAAATTACTACATTTCAAGGGCTTTTTTATACCTAATAAAGTAATCAAGTCATCGACCAAATTTCAGGACTTTTCCGGAAAAGAACTAATAAAATACAAGACCGTTTCAAGGGGAACGGTTATGAAGCCCGGCAAACATCAAAGGAGGAAGCAAAGATTTAAGGCTGGCACACACGAGGGGACTATTCCTTGCGACCAGCTAGTCCCTGCAACAAGTCCGCCGAACAGTTTACACGAAGCGTTTCGAGGAACTAATGGCAGGGACTTGTCCCAAAAATTCAACCTGGTTTGAATTCGTGGGACCAGTTGCAAAAACCAAAGTTGGTCGCTGCGACTAGATTTTGAAGCAAGAATGGCTAGTTCACACGATGGGACTTGTCCTCGCGACTTGTTGCAGGGACTAGTCTCCTCGTGTTTGCTGACCTTTGTTATGCTTGATGGTCCACGCACTGTGCATGAGTTATGTAACCAAAACATTTCTATTGCGTTTTGTGCACGGGCAAGGCCAAAAAAGAGAACAAAAACATTCAAAAAAGAACTTTGTTGCGTTTTATAATCATTCCCTTGTAATAACTATGCAAAAACCATGTGAACTGCGATGCTCAGTTACACACCTCCAATGGTCGAGGCGTTTGTTGTGCGTCCGCTCATCAGCTCTTAAAGTCAGTTGCATGCTGAACTATGTTCAGCGCTTGTTAAAACAGGAATAAGAATGCACTTACTTACCGCTTGACTTCGTTTTTGATCGATTGTACAGCTATTGAATCTTCGCTCATGTGGAAATCCACAACTACGTTATGACCTCATCGTCAGCTTGGCCTTCTTTGGCCGGAACACTGAGTGGATCAGAACTTTTCGATGGTTCTGCGTGACTGCCCAGTTCTATACCGCAAGTGAATTACGAGAACTTGCTACCACCTACTAAATATGAGTATCAACATCAAACTGAAACTAACTGGACACAACATAACTGAGGTCGAATAATGCAGGGCTTCATTTTCCGTAACCTGCTTTACAATAATAGTTATACTGAAATTGGATAGTATTTCTTTACTGAGTAAAGATTAATCGCGTTGTATGTTGTTGAATGATGGCATTCCGCGAAAAGCGGAAGTAAAAGAACCTGTTATGTTATATAAAAAGGAATAAGGAGCCTCATCCGGTACAGTGATGCTGAATGGCGCAGTCAAGCGGTAATTCATAAGTTATTATAAAAAATACCCCTCTTTACGGTGGAACATTATGATCTCCTTCGGGAATCAAACCTTCTGCCATAGCGCAAACCTTAATACGTTATATTTATTAGCATGTCATTACTGAAGTCTGCCGTGAAACGCTGATATGCGTCGGGAGAAAACTCGTCAGTATGTTTTGATGTCAAGGATCCTTTGAAACTCTAGTAGTTTTTATTAGGAGGGGGGAACAGGGGAGTAAATCTCCCTTCTCTCTACTTTCTGAGCCAATTTCTCCCTCCTCTCTACTTTTTGAGCCAATTTCTCCCTCCTCCCTAAACGGTTACGTTTCTTTTTCTCCCTCCTCCCTACTTTTTCCCCCTATTTCTCCCTCATCCCAACTTTTTTTGGGCCATTTCTCCCTCCTCCCTATATTCTGTTCCTCCCCCCTCTATTAGCTGTACCGCCTCACTCCCTCGAATCGAATCGACGGCGTCCAGAATATGAATCTAGTATTTCCGATTTAATTGTAAACATAAAGCACTTATAACTGTTTAAGCGCATTAAACAATCAACCCAGGAGACTCTACAGAAAAGCCGTTCAGGAAAGCGAGTTTTTTGCTCGGCTTCTAAGTTTTTATTTCCTTCGAGTTTTGCATGTGCTCATTTGTGATTGCCCAGCTGTGATACTTTGTTTATACTTTCTTTGAGAGAGGATCGGAGGAAAGGAGAGGCTAGCTGGCTATGATAGTCTGTTAAATGGCTTCTGTTAACTAGCTCAGAATTAGATTTGACTCCCCGCTATCGGTTTATTTGTTTTTCATTGGTTCAACGTAATACAAGCCCAGAAATACAAGTTACGTAATTCACCATTTAAGGTTCACCGCTTGGAGAGGTAAACTATTAAGTTAGCATACTCAGTCAAAACTGGTACCTGCTGAGATGCAACATCTTCTCTATACGAGATGCAAGATTGTAAATAGTTTTATTATTTACAAGGATTCAATGACCAGTTTAGTTTCCCTGCAACTAGAAAGTCTTCAAGTAATAATTTTTCATGCACAATAACATTGAGTTCAGTTCTAGGGAAAAATGTTTACTCTGGTAACGCATTTGAAAGAAAACATGAATAACCCTATTTATTCCAATTACTTTTTTGTCTCATCATTTAAGCTACTTAGAGCATTTTGGTGACAGCACTTCTCATGCACGGAGACAAAACCTGTTTTTGTTAAATTACAGGAGTCTGCAATTATATTTAATTGAACTGGCGACTGAAAATAGCTGCATTCTCAGCTTCAAAATTGTAGTAATAGATTTCATTTTCGGCGACCTATTAAAGAGAACCTTTTTGCGTGGGAGGGAGCCAAGTAACAGAAGAAGAAATTGCTGTGGCAATCCCGCCAGCATTTGCTCGCTGGGATCTTCGCCTACGACACGCCCTCTCTCTGTGAGTCCACAGAAAATAAAATATATTAAGCGTATTTAGAGGATGTGTGCAAGAACTGATCTGATTTTGAGACATGTCGCATGATGGCTAGCAAACATCAAATTCGTGTGATTAAAAAACAGACTAAGAGACCTTATGCAATGTAACAACAGGTGTGTTAATTAGTTATTTAAATTCGTTTTTTGGCTTTGATTCCGATTCAAGTATCTCCAAACTATCGCTACAGCTGTGGTAACATCCTAAAAATTGGTAACAATGACAATTTCTGTATAAGAAAATCCAACTTTGTTATGCGCATGTAAAAACAGTTAAATTATATCGATATGCGTGGCAGCATTTATAGCTTGTACGTTCATCATGTTTATTTACGTCTGGAATTAAATTCACCTGTTGTGTTTACCCGCTTTGCGCTAACAGGGGTCGACCACAAAATAGCGGAGGAAGCAATTTTAACCAATCATAGATGAGATTTAGCCTGCCAGAACTTGGGAGTAACGCTTAATTCCCAAATCTCAGTAGCGTCTGGGCTTAAGCCAACTGTAAATAAAGCTAACCAAAAGTTAACTTTCGTGATTTCATTAGCACTTAATCAAGCAAAAAAAAAAAAATGTGGAAACACTGAAACGCAGATGCCACAACAAACCGCGAATCTGCAAGTTGCAAAGTGTCCTTAGAAGACAAACTTTGATGTGCTCTCGCGCTGGACCGCATACAAGCTCCTCAGACGTTCAGCACAGCGGTATCCAACGGATGCTTTAAAATTTTTCAACGCGATTGTTTTACGTTTGTCACCTGCGTTGCACGACGCAACTACGAGTTATAGACTCAGGAGTTTTTGGAGCATCTATACAGGAATATAACATTTAGCGGTGACAGATCTTTTGTCAAACTTTAAAGAGATGCAAACATTTCCGGGTAAACTGTGGCACAACTAACAAAAGAGGAAACTTGGTTGAAAAATGCGGTTGTTTGTCATCACGGATTTTTGCGCGCTTCTGATTTTATCACACTTGGTGTTTGACGCGAGAGCAGAATGGAAGAATCTTATCGAAGTAAACGTGCCGGAGGGAAAGTTAGTGGACCCCGTTATTTACAATAAGTTTCCTTATCCAACCGGTGATGAAAAGTATACGCTGTTGTACGCACAGAAAGGAGATTCGCTCGACAAAGTTGTCTTATTCCAGGTCTCCGACATAGGCGTCATAACAACAGTTCAACCTCTGATTTACGAGAAAGGAAAAGCAAACCAGTATGACTTAACGATCGTCCGAAGATCTTCCAAGAAAACAAACGGAGGACAGGCCGCCACTGTGCGGGTGACGGTGCAAGACGCGAATATCTTTCCGCCAGTTTTTCCTTTCACTTTATACAACGGTACCATCAAAGAAAATTCGCCAGAAGGGACTGTTGTTCTGGGTTTAGAAAACTGCCACGCCGAAGACCGTGATGAATCCGGGATAAAAACGTATAAAATTATCCAAGGGAACGAGAGAGGATATCTTAAAGCTGAAAAATACGAAGTGGGTAAGAAAAGTTTCTTGCGTTTGTTAGCGACAATCAAGCCAATTAAGCGAGGGAAAACCACACCCTACATGACGCTGGTCGTCGAGGCTGAAGACATGAGGGTGCCACCATTTACAGCCCGTACAACCATCGGCGTGAAGATCGAAGAAGTGAACGACCACGCTCCTGTTTTTAACGAAAGCAGCTACGAGCAAGAAATAAGCGAAGACACCCCGCTCATGAGGACAATAATGAAGGTGCAAGCTACAGACAAAGACGAAGGAATAAGTGGAGAGGTGTATTATTTCTTTCAGACGTTGTCGAGCTTTTTTACCATTAATGCCTTCACTGGAGAGATAATTCTGGTACGCGAGTTAGATTACTCACAGAACGCACAGCGCGTGCATCAACTGACGGTAAGAGCACGTGACGCAGGAATTCCTTTTAAGGAAGCCTCGGCCACTGTTAAGATCACTGTGATTGAAGATATCCCCAACTATCCTTTCTCAGCGTCTCCGAACTCCGATCAACAAAACACTGACCCTTTCTTCCCGGAAGCGCCTTACCACTTCACAATTTTCACATCATTTCCCGTGAAGGCGAGTCTTGGCGTCATCTATGCACGTGACCATGATCCACCAGGACCCAACAAGGAGCTGCGGTACTCTCTAGGCAGCTCATCTAGTCTGTTTAGTCTCGACACGTACAGTGGTGTTTTGACAGTGAATAATGACCTCGCTGTACAGACTTACAGTTTGCTGGTGCGTGCTCAAGATCAGGGTAGCCCTAAAAAAACCGCCGAGGCCCAGGTGAAAATCAAAGTGCAGTATGTAGACAATCCCAATAGCTATCCCTCTTTCAGTAATCCTGTGCAAGCTATAACAGTTGCAGAGAATACTGCGGTGGGTAAATCTATATTTCAAGCTTCGGCGAACTCTGGCTCAAGCTCGAGCGTCGTATACTCGGCAATCTTAGGTTCCGCAATGCCATACTTTGAACTGGACGAGAAGACGGGAGTGCTGAAGACCGCCGCCCCACTGGACAGAGAAACACACTCAGAATATGACTTGATGATAGAGGCGAGAAACGAAGAGAAAATCCCCCGCCATAGCCACCTATACCTCGTCATACACATAACAGATGTGGACGATTCCTACCCGGATTTCACCAAGCCAGTTTACGACGCCAGCGTGCCCGAGCACAACCCGGAAGGGACCTTTGTCACTGTAATCCATGCAATAGATCAAGACAGTGCTACTATCACTTACGACGTTTCCAGTTCGTCCGAATTTAAAATTGAAGAGAGCACAGGTGTAATAAGAACGAAAAGAAAGCTTGACAGAGCAACTGGCGACAGAAGATTTCTACTTTATGTGACAGCAGCGGACGGAACTGGAAAGAGCTCGAAAGCCATCGTAAATATCGACGTCACCAGTGCGCACGATTCGGCTCCCAAATTTAAATCAGAATCGTACAGTGTTTCCGTGCGAGAAGGCCAGGGAACGATACCAAACTTACTATGTATCGCAGCGACCGGAAGTAACGGTGCAGTGAAATACTCAATGAAATCTGGTCCAGCAGGAAAATTTAAGATCAATGAGATCACAGGTAAGAATTAATCTATTCACAACACTCATAATGGGATGCAAAGTTGAAATGCGTAACAACAATGAAGTTTTGTCGACTAGGAGATCATTCTTCGCACTAGTACAGTTAAGTAATAGCTCTGCAATAACTACCAAGACGACTTGTTTTCTCCATTCGTGCTCGGTTTTCCACCCGGTTTCCCAGCGGAGCGCGGATCTGGGAACGGCCCACTATCTTTCCCTCATCGCGTGGCTCGTACTGCTAGACTCGACCTTCCAGCCCTAAAGGCTGGTTTTCACTAGCGCATAAGCATAAGCATAAGCCGACATACGCAGAAGCAGTAAAACGTTGATAATTAGCATCTTTTATTAGGAAAATCTCCAACAAAAGGCGTTAATTATCAACATCTTACGGCATCTGCGTATGTCGACCTATGCTTATGCTTATGCTTATGCTTATGCTTATGCTTATGCTTATGCGTTAAGCCAAGCTGTTCCACCTTGGCTTAGTCCGCTGGTCAATCATTATTTCCATATCTCATTTCAACCGAGCATGAATGGGTGTGTTATGAAATACAATACGATTTTTCTCCTGTATGTTTTTTTGGCAATGCTTCCTCTCCAAGAAAATATACTGACCCATTTTTCACCTCCCGCGTCAGTTATTTTTACTGTTTGTTTTATCCGTCTGCAATCCTAAGTCTTTTTTTCAGGCCGCAATTGTATCGGACTCAAACCGGTTTGACAAACCTTTCTGCAGTGTAACCAGACTTATCTTAACAATTAAATTCGTATGCGCAATTATTACACTGCATTTCTTTTCGGCTGATCAATTAATTAAATCAATCTGAACTTGAAGAAAGACATATTGTTATACTGAATCGTGACATTCTTTAACAAGAAAGAAATTTCCTCTCATAGATCTTAAGCAACCGCGACAAAACAGCCATTATGTTTTTAATAGGAAAGATAACCGCCTTTGATATCAATATCTGCGCATTTCATTTTGAGACTTTATATTGTCTGTGGTAATAGATAAGGAGCAATTTATTTGGGATATAGAGTTTGAGGTTGCGACAAAAATTGGATCTTGAATTTGTGAAAGTATATTGAGCTGCCGGCATGAAACATTTTGGAAATTAAGAGCAAATATTACATTCAGTCTTATCTTTTATGCATAGACGACATCGAAATTGAAGAATGACTCAAAAATAGTCTCAGGGCGCGCCATTAATTAAGCTTGCATCTAGCCGGTTTTTCTATATAAACCACAAATCATTTTGATTTGAAATGAATCAGTGCTTGATCGTGTATATACAACAATTTTTTTCCTGAATCGGATTTTGAAGCAAATTTCCAGCTAATTTGCCAAGAATTTTGACAAAAGGAAATGATTAAGTTATGCTAATCTAACTTTCACATAAACATAATTTCATTTCTGGCTTACAAAAAGGGTTTTTTTTACTTTAATTAAAAAATTATTAGCTCAATGAAGAGAACTCTGCAGGTGTCAGTTGTGTTTTAAACCTCAGGGGAGATAAACCTGAAATTTAATTGGTTCACTTGCATGACGAGCTGCCAAAAGTCATTATCACTGAAAATAGAGGAGGGAAGATCGCTGTTTGACTCCTTGTAAAGGGCAGAAAGCTCGAAAAGTATGGAAAGATCTCACGAAACTGTAGCTTTCAAGAAAGGTTTCTTTCTCAATTATTAGCTCAGTTATAATGTTTCTAAGCCATCTTTTTTCCCCGAGGCAACTGCTTTACGTCACGAGGACGAATTGTCAAAATATAGTATTTTCTGAAGTTGATAAAAATTCTACAATGGCATTTCACTGGAAACATTCAAAAGACACTGGCTCTTACAATATGCATAGATCTCCAGGGACACAAGCAAACAGGGTCGCTATTGTTGCCAATGTTAAAAATTTAAAGAAAAGGTCTGTTTAAATACATTACAAGTAAAATCTTTTAATCTACCCAACAGGAACGCTATCCGCGCAGAAATCGTTCAACTACAAGCTCGAGAGGAGCGGCTACAGATTTCAAGTTGAAGCCAAAGACGAAAGCTCTCCCAAAAAGGAAACTGCGTCAGTGACTGTGCTAATTACAAATAAAGACGGACCACCAATCTTCACGAAGAAGAACTATGACGTTACAACAGTGGAAAACGTGGCCTCGGGAACCGTTCTTCTTGCCAGTGGTGACAGCGGTGGTAATGGTGCGTTTCGCTTCTCCGTCGAAGAAGACAAATCTTCATCTGATTTTGAATGTACTTTAGATGACATCAGAACAACAGTCATACTTGATCACTTTCGAGTCTCTCGTGTCGGATGGGAATGCCAATTAACATTGATTAAAAATTTCATTCTGCTTTCCACCCGAGAATTCAAATTCCAAGTGCGCGTGACCAACATCTTGCAACGAAATCTATTCGGTGTAGCTGGCGTGACAGTCAAAGTGACAGACACCGATGACTACCTTCCTGAGTTCACGCAATCCTCGTATTGGGTGTCTGTCGCAAGCGATACTCCTTCGGGAACTAGTCTGTTACAAATTACAGCAACCGACAAGGATATCCCGGGCAAAAATGACTTCGTGTACGACCTTCAGCCAAAGGAAAGGTGTGGGATTTTTTATGATAATAAGCCACAGATTAATTGATTATTTTTTAGTTCAAGCAGCTGTGGGAAGATATAAACAATAGCCGCCATTTGGCGCGAAAATATGGCGGACATTATTTGTTCCAAGAAGCGAACAGTCTTCCGAGAGCGTAGGTCGAGGAAAACTGTGAGCTTCGAGCAGAGATAATGTCCGAGGAGAAAACAATTTTCGCGCCAAATGGAGGCTATCGTGTTTATTATTCTTCAAGTATTTTTCGCAACACGCGCATTTTTGAAAATCGGGGAATATTTTATTCCCCAGTTTTAGCCAAATCACGAAAAATTAGCCGAAGGGGCTCCCGTTCTCCAAATTACACAGAACATGGTGATTTTACGTTCTTATTTTGCCGAGACAGCTAAGAAATGTAGAAAGATTGTTGTCATACGTCCCAACTCAAATACGTTTTCCGTTTGGAGTAGAACGTGACCTCAATGCTTCCCTCGGCTTCGCCTCGGGAAACATTGAGGGTCTCGGGGAAATAAAACTCACTGTTTCCCTTGGGACCAGTCATTAAGTGTTTAATAACGCACATGCACAGCCATTGTCCAGCATATTGACCTTTTGTTTGGCGACGTTCTCATTCACGGTCACTATTGTCTCAATGTGGTGCCAAATTCTCAGAACGTACAAAGGAATCAGTATAGGAAGAATTGAGTTTACAATAAACTTTGAAACTAAAAGAAACATAGATACTAGGAAATTACCACGAATCTTAACTATGTTAAATTCGTCTTGCATGTTCTTTCACATGAGATACAAATTAGCTCAAAACCAACTTATTTTTTCTTGAAAAATCCGTTTAATGTCCTCTTTCCTTTCTTTTGGCAGATTCCAAATAGACAGTCAAGGCATTGTTCGTACCACTTCAACCACATTGCCTGAAAACGGAGTTTTCAACTTGAAAGTCACAGCTAAAGAAACAGGTAACAAAGCTTTTAATACTTAAATCCTGCAGGATATTTTTGCTCTCGCTAGAGCTAGGAAGTTTGTTTACGTATACAATTCTCGAATCTAGCACCTTGAGGCTCAGAGACAGTAACGAGCCCGACTTTCTCTTTTCTTTTAAATAGGGTCTTTTTTCAGGAATTATCAATATTTATGAAGATGTTGTTTATAATTATCCTGCGCTAGTGAAAACCCTATGGGCCCATAGAAAAAACTCTTGGAGTAAATGCAAATATGGTATCCACAAGACTTCATTATCACCAGTACTGGCCAAAGATCCTCATTCTGTCTACTGCTTTGTCTCTTATCTAGGGAACAACAAGGTAAAAGAGATCGAAGTGCCTCTTAAAATTTCAGTACACAGTACACCGTTTGTTGCAGTACAATTTAACAGCCCCAGTTACAGCGCGTCTCTTCGCGAAGACTCTCCTGTGGACGGCTCCACCGTGTTCACCGCCAGCGCCTCGCGCCCTGGTTCAGACACTGGGACTCTAGAATACTCTATAGTGGGTGGTAATTTGGATAGCACCTTTAAAATTAATTCGGCTAACGGCAAAGTTACCTTAGCGAAGAGCCTTGACTACGAAACTATGAAGAGCTTCAAGTTGATTATCCGGGCAACTTTCAAGTTTTCTGATGGAAGTTCCCCGGATGTTACAGCTGAGACAGAAGGCGTGGTTACTGTAAAAGATACTAATGATAATAGTCCCAGGTTCCTTGTTTACCAGTCCCCAACTAAGATTGCTATTGAGAGCTATACACCAAGCGGAACGGAAGTTATGCAGGTAAATATTTTAAAGAATTATACTCTAGCTAATTTAGTACTCTCTTTTCTCTAAAAAAAACTATCTGTAAAATTTACATGACTGCGTGGTTTTCTCAGTTCTCAAGGATAGCTAGCCCCTTATTTTGCTCTTCGACCTTTTTCTTTGTCTGTCTTACATGGCTTTTAGCCTTCTTGGTGTCATTAAAACCAGTATTTATCGTAGAAACGCAACTTATCATAAATTTTCATAGTTGCCATAATCATTTACCATTCCTTGAGTAAAAATGAGTAAACATGAATAACATAAAAGTAACATTAATGAAGTACTTGAATACATTTCAATTTCATTATCATATTTTTAGATGCAATGCAGATACCACGTTTTCCTTAACTAATCTCAATATATTTCAATATATTTCAAGTTGGGAAAATCAGACAATGCAGTAAATTCCAATATTTTCAGCTTACAGTTCTTCATACGTTTCTTATAGTGCAATTTCGTAAACTGTGATTTTTTAAAGCCTTAGGTCAACATACAAATTCTCATTCCTTGTCTTAATATATTTCTTAAAGCACTAGTTTGGAGAATTTGATTTTGATTAACATCTGTGATCATTTATTCTCATCAACTCACAGTTTACACTGATGGGTTGTTTTATTTTCCTTTAGGTGAAAGCAACAGATCAGGATACAGGAACCTCAAGCTCAGTGACGTACAGTATTTACCAAGCAGGAAGTGTTCCCACCATCAACAATCCATTCTCGATCGATTTGAATAAGGGCGTTATCAGAACCAACAGAGAAATCATGTATGTATAGAAACAGCCTCCATTTAGCGCCCAAATATGCTCGAATATTTATCCTCGGGCAAAACACTTATGTCCAGGATTGAACGCAAGTACTGTTTAATATAATACTTCGTATTTGGCAGTTATTTGACATTTCCATATTACTTCATATTTGACAGAATTCTGTGTGTTTTGGTGACTTTTTACCAATAAGGGCACTTTTTGATACTTGGCATGAGGACTTTGAATCTCACAAGCGTTCAATCCTGGACATATCTTAGGGCAAAAATATTCTAAAAATAGAATTTGTGACGATGATAATTTTACCACGTTTCAACTTGTAAATAGCGTTATTATATGACTGAGTAAAATTACTTCGTTGTGATTGGTTGGGAGCAGGCGAATCTATCGTTAATTTTTAATTTACCCCGCAGTGCAAATTAACGCGAGCTTGCTTGCACTGCAAATTAACGCGAGCGTGCTTGCACTTTTCTCAGCCATATAATAATTGAGTAATGTTATGAAGACTCCAGCAATTAATGATTTACACTTCTCGTGAAATTTGCATTTTTTTTCAAATTGCTCTCGCCTGAAGTCTGAAGCAATTTTGGGAGAATTTTAAAAATCGCTTGTATTGTACATCCCCAATTACTGTTTGTGTTTAAATTTTCCAAGCTTTTGCCGTGCTCCCGCTCATTATTCCTATAGGATTCAATTAATACTGAGCTTGACCAATCAGGATCCAGAAATTTATTTTGAGTGTTTTCACATGATTTCATAGTAGCCATATTGGTGTCTCAAAACAATGGAACGGGGTCATGTTGGTGTCCCAAACCAATCCTGTGGAAGTTCAACTCTTTTATTCTGTAAGCACTTTCTTTTATTCCAATAAATTTGCGTGGCAGCTAGCCTCATGAGAGAAAACGCTCACGTAAACTATTTTTTGTTTATGACTCGGCTCGTTACATTGTCGTCAAGCTTCTGCTTTGCTTTGCTCCCTTTTTTAATTACATCTTTTATTAAATCAAAAACGTTAAAAAATATCGGGTGTAGACCCTTTTGCTTCACGATAAATTTATCTTTTTGTCTGTGAAAACTTACTCAGCAATTTATCATTGTCACAGAAATTTACAGCATAGCTATCTTTTCAGTGCTATTAAAATATAGTTGTAAGTTTCCTCGAGGATTCTGCTTCTTCTCGATTGTAGACAATTTGCGAGCCAGCCAGTCAGCAAGGCAAACATGCTAGCCATGATGAGAACCATATTCCCTAACCCCAATAAAAACGCTTACCACATGCAAGCTCACAAGCCAACCAAATTTCTTGCGGGTTTGGGGAGTTATTTAGTCTAACTAGATACTATCTGGGTTTAACAGACTGTACTATTTAGGCAGACCGGAATACACCTTATTCCAAAATGGCCGCCATTTTTGCTTTCTTTTGTTTACTGGCAAATTAGCCCTTGTTGCCTCATTCTTAAAGGAAGCAACTACATCACATCGACATAGACCATGTGAGACTCCTTATTTTTCATACATGATGTAGAAATCACACTTAAACCTTTTTTTTTTCTTAAGTTAAAAAAAGTTGTCATGCATGTAGAGGACTCGAACCCGGACCATCGCATTACCAAGAGGGAATCATATCCACCAAACCACCGATGTCACTCTGCCTATAAAAGCTAACCCTAACCCAATCTAAACTAATGTAGGCTAACGGGAGCGCTATTTAGGCTAACCGAACGATATTTAGGCTACCAGAAGTGCTTTTTAGGCTAAAAGGAGTGCTAGTTAGGCAGCATGGGTCATCTGGTTTAGGCCGATGACATTCGCTATACAAAGAACTGAGTGATGCGTGGTGTCATATGTCATGGGCTGTCTATCTGGTTTAGGTCGATGATATGTATTGCTTTCCATTCTTTAACTCGAATTTCCGTTAAACGAGACAACAGGGGCTAATTTGCAAGTAAACAAAAGAATACTGAAATGGCTGCCACTTTGGACTAAGGTGTATGAGTCGCATGTTCACTCGCTCTCTGTGCAGACCCTTATTTCTCCGTAAGTCGTGCGTGACACTTTGTCTTTGATACTGAATCAGATTTTCAGAGCGACAGAGCTACTCGTTGGTGGTGAGGGCTGAAGATGGAGGCGGAAGGATCAGTGCAACGACTATTAACATACAAGTCCTAGACATCAGCAGCCCTCCTAAATTCAGGCAAGAGGAATACGTTAAAACCATCAGTGAGAATAGCAAGGTTGGTACGAGTGTTATCGACGTCGCAGCAGTGTATGACGACTCTACTGCCCTTCTAAAGTATTTCTTCGTCCAAGGCAACTCGGACGACAGGTTTTGCATCGATTATCTGGGCGTAATAAGTGTGGCGCAGCCCCTGGATCGCGAGAAGGTGCCTTCCTACGAGCTCTTTGTTATGGTGTCCCTTGATAACAAGAACGATACTACCGTTGTCAAGGTTACCTTGAGGGACGCTAATGATCATGCACCTTCCTTTGAAAAGTCCATTGTTGAAATAGAGATTCCGGAAAACCAAGGTTTGTTGTCAAAAATAAATGTTTATCAATAGAATGTTTATATCGCGATCGTTTCGTTCTTTGAATTTCCTACTTAGTTCGAATCACATGTACAGTGCCGCTTCAGCA
>JAHPZR010056279.1:177500-210000 GCA_019787425.1 Platygyra sinensis | reverse complement strand
ATTAAATATTATTGTTTTAATTTAAAAAATGTATTTAGCACTTCTGTGCTAATTTACTTGGGGACACTTTCAATAAATGGGCAATGAATGCAAATAGAACATAAACTGTTAGGAATCCTAATTGGTGGGAAGCTGACTAGTTGGTTATTTACACAACGCTGTCGTGGAGTTGTATTCGGGACGACCGAGAACAAATCATGGTTGTAGCGCGTAAGATTGTTCGCAGTTCATATAAACTAATTCCTTTAACACTGTCAAACGAAAATAAAAACATTCAATATCATTCCTATTTTCAGATATGGGCAAGCTAATGATCAAAGTAACGGATGTTAACGATAACCTGCCAAGATTCTCGACTGTTTCTTATCAAGCCTCGATACCAGCAGACGCTAAACAGGGCGATCATGTGGTCCAGCTGTCGGCAACAGACCTGGACAGTGGCCTTAACGGCCTAGTACACTACAAAATTGCAAAAGGCAATAAGGACGGTATTTTTGCAATCAACAGCGCCAACGGACTTATTAGTCTGGGAAGTAAGTCACTTGCGTCCGCCGCGCAAGATAAGTTTACTTTAACCGTAGAAGCCTGCGACGAAAATGATCGAAGTAAAAAAGATGAGGCTCAAGTGCTGGTAAATGTTTTTCCCCCTGATGGACCCCCAAAGTACCCAGAGCCTTCGCTGAGTTTGATGTCGAGGAGGGAATTCCCGAGGGGCGTGCATTTCTATCTGTCGCTGCTGCAACCACAGAGTACGTCAGGTACCAAATACTGTCAGGAAATGAGGATGGCGTTATTAAGATTGATCCTTTCTCAGGTGATTTAGTAACTGCGCAAGTGTTGGATCGCGAGAAGTCTTCTCAGTACCAGCTGCTTGTGAGCGCTCGGGACATCAAGGGCCGAACTGCGGAAGTAAAGGTTACCATCAACGTTAAAGACGTCAATGACAACGAACCATTTTTCATCGACTTAGAAGACTCACCCGACGACTTAATGGAATATAAAGAGGAAGCAGGAATCCGTGAAGGTGATGAGGTGACTCAAATAGAAGCGTACGATCTCGATGACGAGGCTTCCTTGGAGTACAAGTTGTCCACTGAGGGGGAGGCCTTCTTTTCTATTGACAATCAGGGCGTTCTTCGCGCTAGGAGAACATTGCAAGACAGTATTCCAGGCAAGCGGTCTACTGATCCTCTTTCGACACTTTCATTTGAGGTGACAGCTACCGATAGTGCCACTCCCCCGAATTCTGTAACAGCACCTGTACGGCTAGCACTTGCTAGGTATCAGGCAGGTCAAGATGCGCTGGCCGTGAGGGTGCGAGAAGACACGCGCGAGGGTAAAGTGATAGCGGTGGTTCCCAGATACATCCCTGGGGGAAAGATGTCGATTTTGTATCCGGCGAGGACCTACTTTACTGTGGACGAAGACGGAAAAGTTCGAGTTGCCAAAGAGCTTGATTTCGAGACTCGAGGTACGCACGATTTGACAGTTCGGGAAGAAGGTTTCACGTCGACGGGTCCGATCGTCAACGACATTGACTTAGAATTATCCGTCGTAGACGTTAACGATAATAACCCCAGGTTTGGAATGAGGCAAAGACACGGGAGAGTTAATAAAAACTCACGGGCAGGTGTTGTGGTGCTCCAACTGCAAGTTTCTGATCCAGACTCTGGTCCAAATGGACTTGCAGGTTATCAGCTAGTAACCGCTAACACTCCTTTCGGTGTCAACCCGGAGGACGATACTATTGTAGTTGCCAATCCTCCTCTTACGCAATCCCAATTCCACTTAGAGTTACGTCCGTTCGATTTTGGGATACCTCGACTCGAGAACTTACCCGTTAAAGTCCGAGTAGATGTAAGCCAGTCTCCACCGAGGTTTATTGACTTCCATGATGATGGTTACAGGTTTGAGGTACTAGAAGATACCAAAGTTGGAACTGTAATAGGAAAAATCGAAGCTGTGAGTGCCTCAGGTAGCAGAGTGGGTTACTCCATTTTGAAAGGTGACCCGGATAATAAATTCAAAATCGCTAGAAACGGTGAGGTAAGGCTGAACTCTCTTCTGGACTACGAAACGCAAGCAATGGAGTATGAGTTGGTGGTGCAGGCAGTGGAGTTGATAGCCTTGGGTCTCTCCTCCAAAGTGAAAGTAAAAGTCTCTGTGCTGAATGCTAATGATCGTTACCCTGTGTTTGAAAGCGGATCTTACACAGCGATTGTAGCAGAGGATTGGCCTATAGGAAGTCCCATACTGACAGTACGTGCAACAGATGGTGACTGTGGTCAGGACGGCAGCTGTCCGCAAGAGCACCTGAAGTATTCAGTCCTCAAAACTGAGACTTTTGCCGTTGATCCAGACACTGGAGCTTTATCACCGGCTAGGTCCTTAGATTTCGAAAGCCAGCAGATTCACATCTTTCAAGTGCAGGTTTCCGATACTTTGGGAAATGTGACCCATGCCGCCTTGGCATATGTCAACATAACTGTTTATAACTCAAATGACAATCCACCCCGGTTTGAAAATTCAGAGTACAGGTTTGCTGTGTACGAAGATGCACCAGAGGGAACTTCAGTAGGAGCAGTTGTGGTCAAGGACGCTGACCATGATGTCATTACATATTCGATCATTGCCGGGAGCGGTCCTTTTCAAGTAGTTTCCCAGAGAGGGATTATAAACGTTAAGCAAAGTATTCCAAGCACCCCTTTTGAGTACACTTACACCATTCGAGCGAGTGATCCGGCTGGGAGCTATAGCGACACCAGAGTTATCATTTCTATAAAAGACGAGAACAACAACCGGCCAGTGTTTGAAAAGTGCGAGGATTCCAAAGTGAGAGAGAATCTTGCCCCCGGACAGCTGGTCACTCAGGTTCTGGCTACCGACAAGGACCGAGATAAAAATGGAGAGGTGGAATACAGTATCGTGAACGCCGACCAGAGATCATTTTTTGAGATTGATAATTCCACCGGCGTGGTAACAAGTATCGTGGAATTTGATCGCGAAAAGAGACGTGAATACAGGCTTGTGATCTCCGCTGAGGATGGTGGACATGGGCGCCCAGCAAAGGAACGACTTCTCAGCTATTGCGCTTTGAAAGTAACAATCGAAGATGTAAATGATAACTATCCTTTCTTCAACATTAAAACGTACACGGGGAGTGTTTTACGGGACGCTCTAGTAGGGACTTCAATCATGACTGTCCATGCATTAGATCCCGATTCTGATGAGAACAGAAAAGTAGAATATTACTTGAACCCTGACGATCTGCTTAAGATTTCTGACCTGGGTGTCATATCAACTAAAGTATCGTTAGAGTCTTTTACAGGAACAATGATAACCTCGTCGGTCGTAGCATCAAATACGGAGCCTATGACTGTGGGTGATGTAGATCCTGAGTTGCGTAGTGCAACGATTGAGATCTATATTTCGGATCTGCAGCCTCCTAAGTTTACCAAGCAGATATATACCACAACGCTCGTCGAAAATACACCTACAGGTAATTTAATCACTTAAGTTACAGCTCAAATTTGCGGCTGAGTTTTAGTCAAGAGATTTATGGTAGTAACGTCACCTTATGCGCATCTTGAAAAAAGAGGCTTTTTAAAGAATGTAATTAGCAATCCTCACCCATATATATATATATATATATATATATATATATATATATATATCTTTTTAGACGTTTTGTTGTGTAGTATCGCTGAGTATTTTCACGTGTTGTGCCGTATTTTGGCGAGCCCGTAGGGCGAGTCAAAATACAAACAACGAGTAAAAATGCTCAGCGACACTACACAACAAAACGTCTAATAAGAGATTTATTATCCAACACGCCAAATTGGTATGTTCGTGCGAGCGAATTTCGTGGATATTTATTTACAGGGAATGCGTCACAGAAGTATGCGAAGCGGAACGGAATCTGCGCGGGAAATCCAGCTAACTGATTGGTCAAAGGCAGGAAACCTGTCTACAGGGTCCCCTGGAGTACAAATACCGCGTGATATTTGTACTCGTTTTGGGCGTTATTTGTGCTCTGCGAAGTGCAGTTGGATAATAATACTGTTTCGTGTTTTTTCTATAATGTTTTTTTTTTTAAATAATAGCCGGCGTGTGTGGTTCGTGCGTGCCATGGGCAGAGCGGTTATCAACTGAGCGTCGTAAAACCAAAACCAAACCAATTATTTACGACTGGAGCCATTACCCGGAGCTTCCATATCAACTGTACCCTTGAGTCAACCCTATCCGGCATATTTTTATTTTTAGAACTGTGATATCTGCGGGAGTTCTTTAATTTCCCACGAAAACACGCAGACTTCCATTGTTGAAATACTTTCATGTGGCCTGTATGTGACGTACAACAATAGAGGGCCTCAGCTCCCTTATGACTGGCTATTATTAAAACACCCGCTAGAATCCCCGAGGAAGGTGCTTCTAAAAATAAAAAGATATGGGATAGGGTTGACTCGGGGGGTCAGTATGGAAGATGGAAGCTCCGGGTAATGGGCTCCTGTTTACGAATTACACTAGAACGGTTTTAAGACAATGATCGGGCAATAGGCCCTTTGCAGGATCCAGTAACATGGTACGGAATAAATTACGCTGAGACGCAAATGAAGCAGTGGGACTTCCCAAACAAAAGAACTCTTACCAGTCCAGCCCAACTTCCCTTTGTTTTGAAAGTCTTACTGCTCCATTTACGTCCCAGCGTAATTTATTCCGTACCATGTGACCGGATCCTGCGAAGGGCCTATTACTTTGCTTTTGGTTTTCGTTTTACTACAGTTTGAGATTCGCTCAGCGGTGTAATTGGTAAGTAACTGGTTTGGTGTTGGTTTAACGATGCTCAAATGAAAACTGCTCTGCTCAGCCAGTCTCAAACTGAAGTAAAACAAATCCAATTTAATTGCCTGACTTCTTTCGACACTCAATTGAAAAACGCTGAATAGTCCCCATTTCAAGTTGAGGAAATCATCATTCTTAAGTTGCTTTTAGGACGTTTACTTGTTGAACAAGGCTTGTGAAATGCAATTCATCTTATGTTTAGAAAACTGAGCTAAATTAGCAATAAAACATGATGAGTTACTCGTGAATGGAATTGAGAACGAGGCTTTACCCTCGAATCTGTATTGAGTTCGCCAAAGTATGGAAGGTCTCTAATGAGGCCCTTAACCCGGATGAAAAGCTGCGTCTCACATGCCATTCACAAAATGCAGTAAATTGGTATTATTAAAAATTCTGTGAAAAAAATTCTGTGAAAACATTATGTGAAAAAATTATGTGAAAAAAAATTCTGTGAAAAAGTTGCTGTGTCAAAGATGGTGACAATTTACTTTACGCTTGAACATTGTTATGTCTGAGTTTCAGGTATGGGCTATCTCTATCACTATCGGTCTGATCTCTATCACCTCGATGAGGAACTTTATGTTGTTTCTCTAAACGTTCAGGATAACGGGACTCAACTTTTCTTGAAATGACACACAAGACCGGCATACACTAAGCTGACATGTAGCAATTCACCTTACTAGTCAACTTTCTGAATATAGGATAGACGAACGAATTCGCTTTAAGGGGGCTGGTTACAGTTTTCAGCACTTTTCAAGACCTAGAGTGTGATGGGTCATTATAACCATTCTATACCGGTTGACGCCAAAATCATGGTATCAACAAACTGCCCAATCATCGGGGAACAAGTTGCTGTTAATTCTGTGGCACAATAGGTTACCATAGCTAACCACAAAGTCACTTCAGTACATAATGTGCGCTCTTTTGTCAGGTACCAGCGTCCTTCAAATTGAAGCAGTCTCCCAGAACAAGGTGACCTACCAGGTTTTATCTGACAACCGGAAAGATCAAGAAGATCGTGAGTACTTCAACCTCAATCCAAACACGGGGGTGATTACAACTGGTGGTAAAGCTATCGATTACGAAGAATACTCGGTATTCCGAATGCAGTTTCTCGCTAAAGACACCATCACTGACATGATTTCCACGTGTCTCGTGTTAATAAATGTGACAGATGTCAACGACAACTCGCCTATTTTCGGGGCTTCTTGGTACGAGGGCAGAGTTCTTGAGAATTCTCCCAAAAACACTGTAGTCATTCGCATTCAAGCCCACGATGTAGACACAGGAGAGGGTGGAAAAGTTACATACTCCATTGACCCATTTAGTCCGTATTTCACTATTAATAGCAACACTGGAGTTATAAGAATCACTCAGCTCTTTGACCGAGAGTCTAAGGATCAAGAACGGTTTTTGATTACCTGTGTAGCTCGTGATAACGGAGTTCCCCCGAATAAAAGAGGAGTCTCTGTTGAAATCATAGTAGTCGATGACAACGATAATGGCCCAAAGTTCGAGCCCACTGACTACTCGCTCACTGTCAAAGAAGATGCCCCAGTGGGCACAGTTTTATATGAGTTCACAGTGAAAGACAGCGACTTCGGTGTTAACACTAATACGGAATTTTATATATACGATGGAAATCAAGCACACGCGTTTCACTTGACGACTGGGGGAAAGCTTGTCGTGGACGACAAGTTAGACTATGAAACGACCAAGGAATACAAACTAACGATCATTGCTACGGATGGCAGGAGGACCAGTCCATCACCGGCAAGTGTGACCATCAAAGTAAGCTGACTTTTGCATTATGCTATTTTTGCTCAATGTTTAGCCTTACTAAGATTGTAGATGTCATTCGATCGGCGAAACCTAACACCTGAAAAGGAAGGCAAACAAATGAAATCAGTTTTTAAATCTCATTTCGCTTTCTCAGTCTTTTTGACATCCAAATGTGAGAAAATGGTTAAATAGAGTTACATAGCTTATCATCTTAAATTTTGATTCAATTTCATGACCTCCTCTTATCTCATAAAACAGAAAAACTGGGCATGACTTAACCGGGGCATAAAAGAGGTTACAGGGATCTCCTCTGGAACTTTGCAAGAAATCTCTAGAATTCTATATTTTTGAGGCGCGGTATTCAAATTCATACTTGACAGCTTCAAATTAAAAACTAAATAAAACCGAAGCAGTGCCGATTGCTGTCCTTAAAATACTGAACACTAATAGAGACAAAGACGAAAGTTCGAGTACCCTCTTGTCTGACAAGTAATTTCCATCATATCTGATTCTGGGTACAGAAGATAAGTATGACGGTTGCATTTCTAGATTTAAACACACTAAATGAATCCAGGTCAACAACATCAACAACTAGCAGAATAAAATAAAGCATTGTTGTTGAAACTTTATTGGCATGACCAATTATTGTCGTGAAGATATAATAAGGTTATCATATAGCAATCAATTGAAATCGGTTTGATTTGAAAGAAGAACATTGCGTAGATCGAAGCAAAATAAAATGAATTTTGCTCATTGCAATAACAATGATCTGTAGAAGTCATAAGTTCGCCGGTGGGTTGTAACAAAACCATATTTTCTATTCTTTCTTTAAAATTCATCTCCTAGAATAGAGTATTTAATGCAACATATAATAATGTGAGATTCATGTTTAATTTGATTCAGTAGATTTACAAATAGAGCAGAGTCTGTTAATAGCTGGAATTTGATAAATCTACCACTTTCAATCCTTAGTTTGTGTTTGCTTGTTCCCAACCTCATTAATAATCAGTGTTTGAATATCTGTTGTTAATTAGCATAGATTTTACGATATTACATCTTCGCTTTATCCTTAGATTTAGTTTCAATTGAAAAGATATATCAAGCACTTAAGGCACTGTTTGACCACATTTTCAAACACATCGAAGTTCATTAAAAATACCGGGTGTTTAGAAATGTGATTAAGCACGGTCTTTCGTGTTTGATATATTACTTCTAGATCTCACCAGTTCTTTTCTTGCGCCATGAACATTAAAAGAAACGTGGGGTGTTTGAGTGTATTTTCGCCAATGTTTAGGTCCTTGACGTCGACGACAATGCCCCGGTGTTTACTCAGCTCCGGTATGACGGATCTGTAGTGGAAGGTACTCCCGCGAACAAGATCATTCTCACTGTAAGCGCCACAGATGTAGACAGCCCTTCAGAGAGCATCTCCTACTCGTTGGACCAACTGGATGAAATGTATTTCACGATTGGGTCGAAGACTGGGGAGTTAAGAACAGGTCAAATATTACTGGATAGAGAGAAAACGCCCGTGTTGTATTTCGATGTCAAAGCGTCTGACGAGAAAAAGATGACTGGAGTGGCTGGAATTAAGGTAGGTTATCATGGTCGAGTTTCAATACGTTTATTTTAGTGAGCAATGCTCCAGAGGATGATGGTCTGTATCTATGGTGAGCTAAGTCATGGAAATGGAATAAGAGAGACAGAAAAAGAAGATTACGAAAAGAAAAGGCAGAAAGGAAGAGAAGTCATTTTCTTGATGCCCGAGCGCTACGCGTGTGTGAAATTTTTAAGCATGAGCTATGGACTTCTGCAGAAACAACTCAAAATTAGCCATTTTTACATTTTGGGAAGCAAGAAGTTACCGTCAAATCCTTTACCTTTGAAATTCTAACTCCTCTATAATTTTTCCTCTTTTTATATGGGGAAAATGCTGCTACTTTATAGTAACACCGTGGTTTTTATACTTTCCTTTAGATTGTGGTACTTGATATCAACGACGAAGCACCATACTTTCCAAATCCACCCTACATCGGTACGATTGAAGAAAACAATCCACCGGGCACAAGTGTGATCGTAGTACAGGCTGTTGACGAGGACGACCCGAGTGCGGGTGGCGGGCACACCGACCTAACCTACTCCCTAGACGACGATAGTAATGGTCGATTTGTAATTGACGAAAATTCTGGACTCATTACCAACACCATGACCTTTGACAGGGAAGGTGATGCTAAAGAGTTCAACATCACCGTCAGGGCGACAGATAAAGCAGTAAACCCGCTCAGTGGAACAACACTTGTCACTATTAGAGTAGAAGACACAAACGATCACAGGCCGAAGTTTAATCCCCTGGAGTACAGGGCATCTGTTCCTGAAAATGCATATCCCGCATTCTTCGTCACAAAAGTAAATGCTTCGGATGAAGATATTGGTTACAACGCTCGGACGGAATTTACGATCGTTTCCGGAAACGACCCTTACGCGTTTTATATCAAACCTGCTACTGGTGAGATTTTGGTTTCAGGGGAGTTAGACTATGAAATAATACCGAGTTACACCCTGAAGATTAATGTATCGGATCAAGGCATGCCTCAGCAGACCTCTTTGGAGCTGGCGACGGTGTTCATCACCATACTTGACGCAAATGATCATCCCCCAGTGTTTCAGCCGGATCAGTATACCATTTCTGTTAAAGAGGACGTGGCCATTGGAACTTCTTTGGTAAGCCTGGTAACTACAGACATCGATCAGGGCATTCAAACGCGGCTCTGGTTTACTGTACTGTTTGGAGACCCTGCCGATGTCTTTGATGTCAGGCCAGATCCGAATAATGCGAGTGTGGGAATCTTGTATACTACAGCCAAACTGGATCGAGAGGCCTTTGATAGTTATGTATTAGAGATACAAGCAGAAGATTCAGACGGTCTCTTTGATACTTGCGTCGTGACAGTAACAGTACTAGATGTTAACGACAACGGACCGCAGTTTGTCCCCCCTCTTTACTTAGGAAGTATTGTCGAAAAGGTTAAGGTACCGCAGTTTGTTGTCAAACTCAATGCCTATGATCCGGATGAACCGTGGAATGGACCCCCTTTTGATTACAAGATACTCAATGGCACTGTTAACGGGAACTTCTACATAGAGCCCAGTTCTAAGACCAGCACAACGGCTGAAATCTACTCTTCAGGGAGTTACGAGTTCAGTTACGAGGTCAAGCGTGAATGGAAGCTTTGGGTGCAAGTAACGGACAGTGGTAACCCGGCCATGAGCAGCATTACCGTGGTTTACGTAGAGGTTAAAGACTCCGAGAATAACAACGAACCTTTCAATGCTACGATGACGATTATTTTGAACGCCTTTCACGGACAGTTCCAAGGTGGTGACATAGGAAAGGTTTATTGTAAAGACAACGACTTCGAAGTGGACCAAAATGGCTACAAGATTCTGATCCAGAACCCAGGAGTTCACTTCAGCATTGACGCAAACACTGGTCATTTATCGGCGCAAAGAGACATCCCAATGGGTACCTATGGGCTCTTTGTTCATATAAAAGAAAAAAACAGACAGGGAGCATCGAAGGTTAAGGATGCTTATTCTGGAGTAAACGTCATTGTACGGAATATCACAGAGACGACTGTGTCTATGAGTACCACAGTGCAGTTTGTGAACATCCACGAAGAAGCTATTATTGTTGGTGATTACTATTCTAGACTCCAAGAAGCCTTGGTGGAGATTTTCACATATCGAGTAGACGACATGGTGTTCACCTACAATGTCTTAATCTTCAGCATTCAAACAGATTTAGAGAATCCCCAAGCTATCAACGTGCAGTTGGCAGTGGAGTACATGCCCTCGGCAGAGGTCCTGGTGATTCTGAAAGAAAAGAGGGATTCCCTTGAACAAATCGGTAAAATTATTGATGAACGTTATATTGGATAGTGTTATAACTTATACCGTGAAGGACATAATTAAGAATTTGTCCTCGGCGTCAAGATTTCTGTAGGCTGATTTGACTTCGAGTGCTCATTTTCGACAATGGGTAGTGTACGAGGCGCACTCGAGTTAATTAACCCGACGACGGAGTGAAGTCTGACTCTTTTCCGTAGGTAGGATTTCAGATTAGGGATAACCAATAAGATCCGTGAATTGCCAGTGGAACACTCTGAGTTTGACTAACTTTTTATGGGAGTCCTTATGGGTGACCCGTGATCAACCAATCAGATAAAGAGTCAGGTTACCCCTAGATTATATCAGACAGTGTCTTAATTGTCTAAGACCAACGTCACACTGATTCGAAGAAATTATCTTTAATGAGAAAGGACAACCAATAGTTAAACATTCAACGCGGGAAAGTTAAATATTTGCATCACTGCATTTCGTTGAATTACAGGTTTAACCATTGGAGCGTTAGGCATCGACAGCTGCGCTAAGGAAACCAACAAAACTGGTGTTTGCCAGAACGTAGTGAAAGCTCACAACACATTCACAGTTATCAGCGGTGATTACGGTCAATTTCCTGCACCAGATGACTCGTTAACGTTTGTGTCCATCGACGTTCATCTTGAAGCGGAGTACTCGCCAATCTTCAAGAGTCAGGTCATGAGTGAAAAAAGATGCACGGACGAACCATGCTTGAATGACGGGATATGCCATGACATAAAGCCAGATGGTGAGTGTTGATTTTATCAATCTACTTACAGTCCCCAACATAAAAATCGCTCACAGGATTTCTGTCATTTCGCAAGGCACCCACATCTCTGGCGTAGCTTAATGAAACTTAGCCACTGCACGAGCACATACGCGTTGACTGCAAAAATGGGCAATTTTATTTTGGTGACATGGCAGGGTCCCGTATTCGTGAAAAGACTGCACCAGAATGATAGCTACGCAGTAAAACTCGTAAAACGTACTTAACCATAACTTAGTCTCGCAAGGGGCTAAATGACAATTCTACTAGGAGCATGCGCTTTCTCACGGACTGAGTAGGGTTAAAAAATGTGTTTTGAAACGACGAATTGTTCTCTTTGTTTTTCTTAGGATTTATCTGTCAGTGCAAGCACAAATCACGGGGGCTGGTTCCCGGACCTCTTTGCCAGGAAACGACTCGTACGTTCGAGGGAGGTCTGGGGAAATCCTACATCTGGCTCCATACGCTGGCTGCTTACGAAAGGAATGTTGTAACGTTGGAGTTTACGACAATCGTCTCAGACGGACTTATCCTTTATCAAGGGCCTCTACTGGAAGGTTTGTACCTCTTAAGTTTCTTTATAATTTGCCGACGTTTATCGCAGATCTTCCAATAATTTATGTACTACGAAAAGAACTGTGGTCAATTGTGCTTGTAGTTTTAACGGAAGGAAAAGTTTGACGAAACTAATTTCATTTAATAACCTTGATACAGTGAGCCTTGGTGAGTCACGTGATTTCATGGCCATTGTCCTGTATGGTGGGTTCATTCGTGTCGTCATATCATTAGGAGCCCAACCTTTA
Source organism: Platygyra sinensis (assembly GCA_019787425.1). Lineage (NCBI taxonomy): Eukaryota > Metazoa > Cnidaria > Anthozoa > Scleractinia > Merulinidae > Platygyra > Platygyra sinensis. The sequence continues at coordinate 197,886 of JAHPZR010056279.1, read as the reverse complement.
ACATTAACAGTGGCACGTGGTCCTCGACTAGATGATGGTGAATGGCATCATGTTGCAGTACGCCAGGAGTTGAAGGTATTAGTATTTACTTTAATTTCCGTGGTCGTGAAAATCGTCGTAAAATCATACCAACGACTGCCTATATATGTGCTTATTTTTTCGTCTTAGTTTTTAAATGTGTGTATCTGTTGTTGTTTTTGTGTTGTTTTTGTTGTATCTGCTACAATCTGTTTAATTAACTTTCCCTAGCTAGGGGCTAACTAGAAAACTTAAGTTTACTTAGCCCCTAGACACCTTTAAATGGTAATGTTTAGCTATTTTCTTTCTCCCTCTTTATAGATCTAAATTCCTTTAAAAAATGTAACGCTAATTGTAAGAAAAGGTGTAAATAATAAAGATTGTTGTTGTTGTTGTTGTTGTTGTGACATGTCGCGACATCGAACTAATCATCTTGTCTAACACGGAAATCGTACATAACTCAATAAACAGGTCAGAACTAGAGGCTAAAAAAATATTCAAAATAAATGCATAAAACAAATCACTTAAGCGCCGCTGTGGCAATGGGACTAAAACTCCAACTGGTCTTACCCTGCAGATATAGAGAGAGTAAATGAAGCAATGTTGCCATTCTCTCAAAGCCGTATACTCGCCCTTGTTTGCTTTCAAGTTTAATTTTTCAACAGATAGAGACTGTTGGTGCCCATTCTCAACAACAGAGGTGAAGGAAACTGTTGAGAATGGACAGCTATTTCCAAAACAAAAAGACTTGAATTCGGGACCACCTAACACAAATCCATCTAGTGGCAGGAATGAGGATTTGAACCCGGGACTTCAGCATTACAAATCCAGCCCTCTTATCACTAGGCCACGCGAGCCTCCGCTTTTTGTGCCACGCGCGGGAAAACGCGCTAAGCAAAGTCACGACTGGGTGTAGGTTTTGCTCCAGTGATTGGTTAAGAAAGCAACGTGTTTGCTCTGATCAGTTACAGTATACGCTACTTGAGTTAAACGTACGCACACCCAAGGCAAGCTTAATGAAGCTTGAGTGTTTAAGTTTAAAGGCTACACACACTCGCGCTAATGACTATTATTTAACACTTAATGACTGGTCCCGAGGGGAACAGTGAATTTTGTTTCCCGAGAATCTCAATGTTTCCCGAGACGAAGTCGAGGGAAACATTGAGATTCGAGGGAAACAAAATTCACTGTTCCCCAAGGGACCAGTCATTAAGTGATTTGTTATATAGCAAAACAAAACAGAAGCAACTCTTATAAAACGCGCTGATATTCCAGCGACAACCTCAGGCCACCTCTGATCACGTGCAACAGCGGTCAACATTTCGCGGGTAACAGTGAACTGTTCCCGTTTGACGTCATAGTTTTCGCAATGTTGCCCGCTCATGGCATTTGGCGGGAAACAGTTTCATTGTTAGATGTCATGTGACCATGAACTAGCCAGTGAATGGGCGCGCTGTGGCGGGAAAAACGCCAGCTATATAACAAAAATGATTATTATAAGAAGGGCCAACATATACATGCATAAACAGTACGTGTACTGATATTAGAGTTTAATTCTCCTGAGAAAGACCCTTTAAAACGCCTTGTCTCAATAAGTCACGTTCGATATATCAATATTCCGACATGGCTACCAGGCTTTCAGGACAAACTTCTATATTTTGGTTGTGTTTTCTTTGTTTTCCAGTCTCTTTTGAGAATTTTGGGATAAAAGGAAACACAAAAAAAATTGCAATTTTGGTGAAATAATGCTGTATTGAACGTGGCTCATTAGGAGCTTATGTACCCCAATAAAGACATGGATTTTAGATTAGAAACGACTCTATTTAAACTAGCATTATGGTCCTAATCCATGGGGATCCAACCAATGCGAAAAGAAAAAAATTAACTTCGTCCCAGAATCGTAACTAAACGATTTTTTTTTGTTTCAGACTGTTACCGTAGTCGTTGACTACTGCAAGAACGCACGGTTGATACAACTTGGTGATGAGCTGGTAGAAGATGAAAGCGAGTGCAAAGTATCAGGGAACATAAGAGGAACACACTAGTGAGTATCTTGACTATAAAATGTTTAAGCAGCAACCGGAACGATGATCCTGCTGGTATACGTTGGATCAATGTAGTGATCTAATCGGCTTCACAAATTATATGAAGAATATGAAGGCAGAAACCGACAAAACGTAGAATGATTTTTGAAGGTGTACCTGAAGAAGGCTGGTTTGGCCAGCCGAAATATAGTACACCTTCAAAAATCATTCTACGTTGTGTCGGTTTCTGCCTTCATATTCTTCAGTATCTTGACCGCCGCCTGGTTAGCTCAGCTGGTCGAGCGTCAGTCTGCTGTGCGGGAGGTCGAGGGTTCGAGCCCCAGACTGGACCAACACTCAGGGTCTTAAAATAACCGGAGGTCCCGTCTCCTGCATCTTCAATGTTACATGGTTAGCAGGGGATGTTAAAGAACCCACACACTTATCGAAAAGATTAGGGCACGTAGTTCCCGGTGTTGTGGTCTGACCTTGTTTCATGGGTTGTTGCTTCACATAGGGATACCCTCATTGCACCTTTCCCCCTTGGACAGTAATGTGCAAGAAAAATTACTATGAAAATTCCTATGAAACTATGTCCAACCACTGAGCCCTTCTAAATCCAACATGCACAGTACAGTCATTATACAAAAGCTTACGCAGCGAACACAAGACGCCGGAAGAATTTGAAAACGCAGTTTCTACTCCTTTCAGATAATTTTCTTTTCCCATAGTTGTGAATACAGTTAGAACGAAAGATACCACTAAATTTTCATGATTGAATTCGACGTATTAATGTTTTTCCTACAGTTACCTTAACAGTCTCTGGCCACTACAGATCGGAGGTGTCGAAAATCCACAAATTGAGTATCCGGAACTCAACTACACGGGTTTCACTGGCTGCATACGAAAGATTTCAAACAACAAGCACATGTACGATCTCAAAGAACCACTGAAGGTAGTAAATTCTCCAGAGGGCTGCACAAAAGCGAAAACCTGTCCGAAGTGTAACAACCATGGATACTGTGAACCGTACTTGAAGAAAGCAAGTGTCTGTGTTTGTGATGTCGGATTCTCCGGAAAAAATTGTGCGACAAGTAAGCATGCGCAGCACAAACCCAGATACACCATACGATACTGTGCACGATTTGCCACGTACTATTGCTTGCACCACATGTTCACGCTTAGAACGTTTGCTGAGCAGATCATGTATTGTTCCTCCAAAACGCTTCGCTGAAGAAGTATGTAATTAATTTCAACGTCTGCAGTATCACGAGCGAACACTGCAGCTGTGTGCTTCTTTAAAGCACTTATGTCAAGGATTAAACGCAAGTATTGTTTAATTAGTACTTCATATTTGGCAAAGTTATTTGACATTTTCATATTACCCCATATTTGACAGAATTTTGTGTGTTTTGGTGACTTTTTACCAACGAGGACACTTTGTGATGCTTATCACAAGGAATTTGAATCTCATCAGCGTTCAATCCTGGACATATCTCCTTTAGAGACCAGGAATTAATTTAGAAACACAAATCATTGTTGACAACTTATGAAGCATATTATAACGAATTACCCGAGAGGAGATTAACGGATACTCTGACTTTTTATTAACATTTACTTCGCTCTCTTCCTGACAACATTTTCTATGTTGCCATCCTGAATGGCCACTAATTCAAAGCGTTTCTTTTATTTAACTTCATGCAGATTCGATTGGAAATTTCTATTTAGAAAATAGCTACTCTCAGTACGAGGTATCATCGTGGACGTCATCAACATCATCATCCTCCTCATCATCTTCATCGTCATCGTCATCATCATCGTCGTCGTCATCGTCATCATCATCATCTTCGTCGTCATCATCGTCATCATCATCATCATCATCGTCATCGTCTTCTTCGTCATCATCGTCGTCTTCGTCTTCGTCATCGTCATCGTCGACTTCGTCAAGAAGAAGACGCGACATTGCAGAACCTCCAAAAGCAATAACAAGTCAATACTTTACTGACATCGCGCTAAAGGTCACAGCCAAACCTACCGTCAACGACAGTCTTCTTTTCCTGAGCACCAACAGATTTGGAACGGAATTCGTCAGGGTTGGCGTAAGTTACATTAATTTAAACAGTAAAATATGATATTGCCCCAGTATTGGAAGAGAAAATTATAAAATTAGGAATGACAAGAATCAGGATTTCAACAACACTTCTTTAGAAACAAAAGATTTTAGTTCAGAAAGAACTTTATTAGCTTTATTACAGTTCAACCCTTGCAATTTACTACGAAACCGTCCAATCGCAAATTTATGTTTTAATATTTTATGCTAGTTTGTATGAAGTAAAATATGACCCCATGCAAGGACTTAAAATTTCCCACCACTAAGATAATCAAGTCCGAGAGTTGGTCATCGAAAGGAAATCGCTGACAGGCGTAAAATTAAAACAGGGGGTGACAACTCTAACAAACGCTGTTTGAGCAATAGTTTAGTTAGTAGTTAAGCCCTTGGCTCCAGGTTGGAGCATGGGCCATCAACAAAAAGCCTCCAGAGACGCCTCTTTTCTGCTAGCTGTTTCAGCTCCTTCCAGTCCTTCCCAAGGACCTTCATCTCTTTAATTTCTTCGTATCCCTCCTCCAGCTATTCTTGGGGCGACCCCTCTTTGTTTGAGCAATACTAGGTCTTAAATTAAGTCGTCCCGGAAATTTGATCATTGTCCCGAATTTTTGGGAAACGTCAAATAAAATTTCCTTCGATTTCCCGATTTTTTTCTGCAATCTCCCTGAATTATCGCCCGTTTCCCGGAAAAATTTCCAAAGTCCCGATTCCCGCAGAAATCTCCAAATTCCCGGAACAATTTTGGCTTTGTCCCGAAACAGCGTTTGTTAGAGTTGTCACCCCCGTAATTAAATACCTCAAAGGAATCCACAAGCATGCTTTTGACTTCTCTTCCAGATATTCGAAAAAACACTTCGTTGCGTGTTCAGATTGGCGGGCAGGACGAAACTACTTTCGCTTCCTGGTGTAAATATCACCGATAACAAACCCCACGTTGTCAGGGTGGAACGGCTGGGAAATACGGCTATATTACAGGTCGACTATGCGGGTAGAGTTGAGGGTAGTACAGGGGGCAGCAATAATCTGATAGATAATGGTGGCGGAGCTTTGTTTTCTGGTGGACTTAGAAGGCTGACAGCTCTAAAGGTGTTGCAGGCGATCGTAAAAAGCCATGGCAAAGCAATCGTGCAAACGGCGAACGGGACCCTCATCTCAACGTTTTCCTCGTTCGGCGGTTCTTTGTCCGGAGTAAGTTTGATAACGATCAACAGCAAAGGCGATGTTTCCGTCAAAAAGCTAAAAAACGCAACTCTCATTCGCCAGTATCTGAAGCATACCATTCGATCCGTTTATAATTCAAGTTCTCAAAAAACTGTCATTGGAAGCGCGGGAGTTAGTGTGACTGAGTTACGGTTTGGCAACAGTAGCCGTCAAAGCGTTCAGCAGGTCTTACAGCGAAGAAACCAACAAAATGCAAAGGCTGGGAACGCGGCTGCTATTGGCACGAACGCGGTGGTCAGTGGCGGGAAAATCAGTTCCACAGGCAGCTACGGTTCACAAATAGAGTTAAGAAAAACGACTCCAGGAGAGAACCAAACTGAAGAACGTGTAGATGAATCTTATGCAGGTGAGAAATGTTCTTTTTCACACTTGAAGAAAAGCAAACTGATTCTCGCGACAAGCAGATGAGATTAAAACAGAGTTAAACTTATAATCAGACACTTGAAGATATTTCCTCAATCAAACAACAATTTGCATAGTTTTCAAGATTATTTTGACATTGCGTACTTACCATAGAAAGTCTTTTCGGGGAGCAGGGATCGGGTGGTGGTGAGAGCACTTGTTCCCCAGTCATGTGTCCTGGGTTCAATTCCGACCCGGTGACATATCTGGGTTGAGTTCGTTGTTGATGTACGCCTTTCCGAGGGTTTTTCTCTTGATTCTCTGGTTTTCCTCCCTCCACATTTACCAACATCTCCCATTTCAATTCCACCAGGATAGACGACCTGCATGAAAACCAGCTATAAGGCCGATGTGGCTTCCTCTATAACGATTTAGCAATTATTGAATGAGGCTGAGTAGGATATTAAGAATTCTGCAGATTAAGCAGGCTGGTATCCACCGGGGCCGAAGGCCGAGGTGGATAAGACCCTCCGAGGTCTGCAGAATTCTTCATATCCCACGAAAGCCGAATATTTTCACTCTTAAAGAGAAAATGAGCTTTTTGTTTTTTGTCTTTTGTTTTTTGTTTTTTTTTTGCTCACCAAAAATAACGCAACTTCGTCCTAAGGTCTTCTCGGTCATCGGTTCAATAATCTGCAGCGGGCTGCACTTTTGACGTCAATTTGACGTTATCGGTTCAATAATCTTGCAGCGGGCGTCACCTTTGACGTTATTGGTTCAATTTGACAAAATTCTTTCCAAATTTGGTCAACAGCAGCTGGTTATGGTGAATGCGTCTGGTTCTAACCAATCGGAAAAGGGAAAATATTTTGAATGAATACTAATGTAATTTATCTTATTTATCTTTTTAATTCCAGGCTGTATCCCACAAAATCGACTAAATGGCATGGATCTTGATCAAGAGAAAAGCCCAGTAAAGGCCCAGCGTCAGAATGTGGTGTTTGGATGTCCGTGTGAGAAAGGAGATTGTGCAAACAATGGAAGTTGTGTGGTCAATTTTACTACGCCACTTGTTAAAGTGTGCAAGTGTGTTGGAACCTGGGATGGACTTCGATGCGAAAAGGGTGAAGAACTTCCGGGCATTGGAGACCTCCCACGTGAGTATTTCTGATATTACAAACGAACGAAAGAAACTAGGCAAAAGCGTACGGACCAGGAGCGAAAGACAACCGAACGACTAGCGAAAAACCAGACGGGCGAACAAACGGACGAAGAGAAAGAAACAACGAACGAGCAGACAGGACAGCCAACAAAAGATCGGTCCATAAACAAACCAGCGAATGAGCGAGCCAATGATCGAATAAACACTTAAACGAATGAACGAGCAAGCCAACTAGCAAATGAACGAACGAACAGCACGGACAAACTACACGAGCGGCACGAACGGTAACACTAAAAAATCTCGTTAGTTTGGGAAAAGGCTCAATTTGCAGTAAACGACTGTGTCTTGTGAGTTTGTTATGAAAGGTATCATGAAGTAGTCTAAAGAGAGACATGAACTTGGTAAGAGTTGTGAATCCCCGTTACCTGATAATTAGTGAACATTTCAGGAATTTGGAATGTTAAAACATGGCTTTTGACGATAACTCTAATAACTTACAAGTGAATACTGACATGAAAGAGCAGTCATGTCTTCATATCTTCATATCTTCATATCACTTAGTGGAGAGAAACCGAGAAACAACTCCGCGCACCTAAGTGGTCAGAGAAGGACTTGATCCAGCCTACGACCTCCGCGCGGATTTCAAGTTCGGCGCCTGACTACTCGGCTAAGCTGCCTCCACGTTTGATTATGATTATGATGATGATGATGATTATTATTATTATTTTTTTCTTTTTTTGCATCGATAATCGTTTTTTATTATTAATTTTCATTGCGTCAGCCGTCGAAGTCCCGAAGCAAAAATGGAACTGGCCTGCCATTCTTGCCTTTCTTCTGATCCTGCTCATCCTCCTGATTCTGCTGGCGCTGTATCTGCTCTGTCGGAAGTGCAAGGGGGACAAGACAGACGCTGTGGATGCGGCCACAGGGCCTGCTAAGGCCGCACTAGCACCGTCGGGGCACGGTACCGTCAGGTCGTATTCTGATCAGGGAGCTGGGGAAGCGGACAACAGCGACTATGATCTACGTCATCTGATGAAGTACATGTACACTGAAAGGATAGTCGGAAAAGTGGATCTGGAGCATGGTCATGAGCACGCCAACATTCGGTCGTACAAGGACCCGGGTGTCCGTGGAACTGACAATCATCAGTTTGATCTCAGATATTTGATGACTCACACGTAAGTTACTATGGTAACGCGTTCTTGGTGTGCTTAATCACTTTCGATTAGGTAACACGATGCAAAACGAGCATCTCTGCGCACGTAGCACGCATAAAAAGTCGCTTAGATATAAACCTCCATCACTAAAAATGCAATGGCACAAATGCTCCATCTCTTCGTTTGTCCCCGAACCATCTTCCTTTTCCTCTCTCCTTTCTTTCTTTTAGGAGTCACCAGTTAAGTAAATTAAACATTTCATTTATATTTTGTTGCACGACAATTACTCTATGAAGTGTCCTATAAGCGGTGAGTAATCAACATGGCGGATGTGGAAATGATTGCTCGATTTTCTTGTAGACATCATGTCACCTCAGGGAGTGTGAGCCACAGTCACGTGGGAACTAGCAATCCAGGCTTCCACGGTTCGACGACCATGGTGACCTCACACTTACACACGACGATCGTGAACCACGTGAGGCACGCCGACAGCAATCTATCGTTGTCACATGACGAGGTGCGTTCGTTCGAGGACGAAGGACTGGACTCGGACGTAGATGACCTAAGCGAGATAGAAAGTGGAGATGACGGGGACTGGGACAGACCGGATGACGATGATTGGAACAAACGGTTTATAACACTCACCCGCCAATGATTTCTAACATCAAGCAGTTTAGTTTCACAAGAAATTGACGCAGACACTGAAAATGACAAATACGTTTTACTGATTAGCGCATGTCAATGTTAGGTAAAGCACACGATTGGTTTGTTTTTGCTTTGTCTATTTCGGCGCTTTTTACACTGCCTTGAAGTAGGTTATGAAATCGGCCTACGACGATGTACTTTTTCACGGAAATTATTGTATTGTCGAGACTAATTTACAATTACTTTAATCAATCCTCAATGTCCAATTGAATTTTCTCGATCTGTCAGTTAATGTTTACTAAGAGGGGACGTCACTGATTTTATGAGTTCGTTGTAGATAAATGAAAAAAAATTCTTCAAGAACTGGAAAATTAGTCACGGTATACGCTTGACATATTTTGGCTGTATTGTGTGACCAGTATGCTGCCTGGCCCCTGGCTCCAATCTCGTTCTTCGAGTCTTTGTTCATTACTACGAAAGCTTGGCGATACGAGTGACTCACGCGAGTTCAGTTACAGACTCAATTTTGATTGGTAGCTTTAAAAACGATGGAAATAAGCGGAAGCAAAACATCTGCATATCGATTAGGCACGTGTTTGTCATCTCGGCATGCGCCAATCAAGCGCGGGAAGTCTGATATTTTCGATTCAGTGAGACACCGGAGAAACGAGAAAACATTAATTGGCGGAAAGTGTACAATAGCTCAGCCAATCAGATTGCAGCTTTTTCATTGGTATACTTGTAAGCCTGCAGTGCAGGCGTTATTTTTTACGCTAAATAATATATCGGGTTTTTGTTGCCGCCATCTTGGATGCTTGACCGGTAGAGGAGGATTGGTGCAGAGGGGATGTCGGGCGGGGGGTGGGGCGAAAATATTTTACTTCCCCCTCCCCCTGGCCCATTTTCTAAACTTAACGCCTCCTCCCTCGGGAAATATTTCCTCGCCCCAATCCTCCACAGTTACCAAATCCAAGATGGCGGCCTAATACGAAAATGTACACTCGCGCGTCCGAAATACGCACGCACTGCAGGCTATATACTTATAGAATTCTACTAAAATGTCTTACATCGCGGCACGTTCTAGTCTGCGTTACAGCCGCACGTGTCTCGAAATCCCCTGTATAGTCCTTCCGGTATAGGACTATATTTTGTCTGTCTGTGACGCTGGCTATGCACGTTCATGTGTTCAGTTTTTAGGCTGGTCTGAAATTGTAGCTGGAAATGTGTTTTTTAAAGAATAACTGACAGAGTCTGACTTGGTGCAAAGAAAAAGAACTAGACTTTCTTTACACCACACCTAACTATCAGATACCTACTCATAACCATTGCCTCTGGACGATACAGATGGTACAACAGTGTATATATTCAGTCCACTTAAGTTTTTTATTTTCAAGAGTGGCGCGCATGTCATTCTTCCATATTAAAACGCTTCAAACAGACAAGTAAGATGAGAATAAAGAAAATAATCAACTATAACCATCCAAAAAGGAGATTTTATTTTTAGATATGGTAAACTACTGAGTTTAGTTCAAGAAAAATGTTGACATTCCAAACGGTTAAAGCGAAAGCTATTTGGCAAAAGCCTCTTGTCTGTCTGTACATGCATACATGTGACGTTGGAAATAACGTTTAATCAGTTCTACTTGTTACAAAAAGACTTCAGACACTCGTTTCATTTTATCTTTGCAGACCGTTTCACAATTTTGCAATCACTGTGGTTAATTCTATGCAATTGGCGAAGTAAAGCGAAAATAACACATTTAACAACCGTGAAAGGCATGTTTTTGCACAGAAGTAACTTTGTTAATAGTTTAAGCTATCTACAAGAATGACGACCTCTTCTAGTTCAGTAATGAACCAAGCGAAATATTTCAATATATAATCCTAATCCTAATTTGATGTCATCCTGATTTTGCAGTATGTCCAGGATTGAACGCTAATGAGATTCATGATAAGCATCACAAAGTCACGGTGTCCTTGTTGTTAAAAAGTCACCAAAATGCACACAATTCTGTCAAATATGAAGTAATATGAAATGTTAAATAACCCTGCCAAATATGAAGTACTAATTAAACAATACCTGCGTTCAATCCTGGACATAAGTGATTTTGCAAGATATGTTCTTTCTCAGCATTACTTGTAAACTCGGAGCTCAGAATGATCCGTCTGTTCGTGAGCTAAAAGGCAAAACCGAGGCTGCTAGATCTGTTTTAAGTTGAGCCAGAGGCGACCTCGTGACCAGAGTCTTCGTTCCCCTTAACCTGCGATCGGGAAGCGAACGACCATGGAGACATCCGAATTAAAATCTGAATCGAAAATATCAGACTTCCCGCGCTTGATTGGCGCATGCCGAGATGACAAACACGTGCCTAATCGATATGCAGATGTTTTGCTTCCGCTTATTTCCATCGTTTTTAAAGCTACCAATCAAAATTGAGTCTGTAACTGAACTCGCGTGAGTCACTCGTATCGCCAAGCTTTCGTAGTAATGAACAAAGACTCGAAGAACGAGATTGGAGCCAGGGGCCAGGCAGCATACTGGTCACACAATACAGCCAAAATATGTCAAGCGTATACCGTGACTAATTTTCCAGTTCTTGAAGAATTTTTTTTCATTTATCTACAACGAACTCATAAAATCAGTGACGTCCCCTCTTAGTAAACATTAACTGACAGATCGAGAAAATTCAATTGGACATTGAGGATTGATTAAAGTAATTGTAAATTAGTCTCGACAATACAATAATTTCCGTGAAAAAGTACATCGTCGTAGGCCGATTTCATAACCTACTTCAAGGCAGTGTAAAAAGCGCCGAAATAGACAAAGCAAAAACAAACCAATCGTGTGCTTTACCTAACATTGACATGCGCTAATCAGTAAAACGTATTTGTCATTTTCAGTGTCTGCGTCAATTTCTTGTGAAACTAAACTGCTTGATGTTAGAAATCATTGGCGGGTGAGTGTTATAAACCGTTTGTTCCAATCATCGTCATCCGGTCTGTCCCAGTCCCCGTCATCTCCACTTTCTATCTCGCTTAGGTCATCTACGTCCGAGTCCAGTCCTTCGTCCTCGAACGAACGCACCTCGTCATGTGACAACGATAGATTGCTGTCGGCGTGCCTCACGTGGTTCACGATCGTCGTGTGTAAGTGTGAGGTCACCATGGTCGTCGAACCGTGGAAGCCTGGATTGCTAGTTCCCACGTGACTGTGGCTCACACTCCCTGAGGTGACATGATGTCTACAAGAAAATCGAGCAATCATTTCCACATCCGCCATGTTGATTACTCACCGCTTATAGGACACTTCATAGAGTAATTGTCGTGCAACAAAATATAAATGAAATGTTTAATTTACTTAACTGGTGACTCCTAAAAGAAAGAAAGGAGAGAGGAAAAGGAAGATGGTTCGGGGACAAACGAAGAGATGGAGCATTTGTGCCATTGCATTTTTAGTGATGGAGGTTTATATCTAAGCGACTTTTTATGCGTGCTACGTGCGCAGAGATGCTCGTTTTGCATCGTGTTACCTAATCGAAAGTGATTAAGCACACCAAGAACGCGTTACCATAGTAACTTACGTGTGAGTCATCAAATATCTGAGATCAAACTGATGATTGTCAGTTCCACGGACACCCGGGTCCTTGTACGACCGAATGTTGGCGTGCTCATGACCATGCTCCAGATCCACTTTTCCGACTATCCTTTCAGTGTACATGTACTTCATCAGATGACGTAGATCATAGTCGCTGTTGTCCGCTTCCCCAGCTCCCTGATCAGAATACGACCTGACGGTACCGTGCCCCGACGGTGCTAGTGCGGCCTTAGCAGGCCCTGTGGCCGCATCCACAGCGTCTGTCTTGTCCCCCTTGCACTTCCGACAGAGCAGATACAGCGCCAGCAGAATCAGGAGGATGAGCAGGATCAGAAGAAAGGCAAGAATGGCAGGCCAGTTCCATTTTTGCTTCGGGACTTCGACGGCTGACGCAATGAAAATTAATAATAAAAAACGATTATCGATGCAAAAAAAGAAAAAAATAATAATAATAATCATCATCATCATCATAATCATAATCAAACGTGGAGGCAGCTTAGCCGAGTAGTCAGGCGCCGAACTTGAAATCCGCGCGGAGGTCGTAGGCTGGATCAAGTCCTTCTCTGACCACTTAGGTGCGCGGAGTTGTTTCTCGGTTTCTCTCCACTAAGTGATATGAAGATATGAAGATATGAAGACATGACTGCTCTTTCATGTCAGTATTCACTTGTAAGTTATTAGAGTTATCGTCAAAAGCCATGTTTTAACATTCCAAATTCCTGAAATGTTCACTAATTATCAGGTAACGGGGATTCACAACTCTTACCAAGTTCATGTCTCTCTTTAGACTACTTCATGATACCTTTCATAACAAACTCACAAGACACAGTCGTTTACTGCAAATTGAGCCTTTTCCCAAACTAACGAGATTTTTTAGTGTTACCGTTCGTGCCGCTCGTGTAGTTTGTCCGTGCTGTTCGTTCGTTCATTTGCTAGTTGGCTTGCTCGTTCATTCGTTTAAGTGTTTATTCGATCATTGGCTCGCTCATTCGCTGGTTTGTTTATGGACCGATCTTTTGTTGGCTGTCCTGTCTGCTCGTTCGTTGTTTCTTTCTCTTCGTCCGTTTGTTCGCCCGTCTGGTTTTTCGCTAGTCGTTCGGTTGTCTTTCGCTCCTGGTCCGTACGCTTTTGCCTAGTTTCTTTCGTTCGTTTGTAATATCAGAAATACTCACGTGGGAGGTCTCCAATGCCCGGAAGTTCTTCACCCTTTTCGCATCGAAGTCCATCCCAGGTTCCAACACACTTGCACACTTTAACAAGTGGCGTAGTAAAATTGACCACACAACTTCCATTGTTTGCACAATCTCCTTTCTCACACGGACATCCAAACACCACATTCTGACGCTGGGCCTTTACTGGGCTTTTCTCTTGATCAAGATCCATGCCATTTAGTCGATTTTGTGGGATACAGCCTGGAATTAAAAAGATAAATAAGATAAATTACATTAGTATTCATTCAAAATATTTTCCCTTTTCCGATTGGTTAGAACCAGACGCATTCACCATAACCAGCTGCTGTTGACCAAATTTGGAAAGAATTTTGTCAAATTGAACCAATAACGTCAAAGGTGACGCCCGCTGCAAGATTATTGAACCGATAACGTCAAATTGACGTCAAAAGTGCAGCCCGCTGCAGATTATTGAACCGATGACCGAGAAGACCTTAGGACGAAGTTGCGTTATTTTTGGTGAGCAAAAAAAAAACAAAAAACAAAAGACAAAAAACAAAAAGCTCATTTTCTCTTTAAGAGTGAAAATATTCGGCTTTCGTGGGATATGAAGAATTCTGCAGACCTCGGAGGGTCTTATCCACCTCGGCCTTCGGCCCCGGTGGATACCAGCCTGCTTAATCTGCAGAATTCTTAATATCCTACTCAGCCTCATTCAATAATTGCTAAATCGTTATAGAGGAAGCCACATCGGCCTTATAGCTGGTTTTCATGCAGGTCGTCTATCCTGGTGGAATTGAAATGGGAGATGTTGGTAAATGTGGAGGGAGGAAAACCAGAGAATCAAGAGAAAAACCCTCGGAAAGGCGTACATCAACAACGAACTCAACCCAGATATGTCACCGGGTCGGAATTGAACCCAGGACACATGACTGGGGAACAAGTGCTCTCACCACCACCCGATCCCTGCTCCCCGAAAAGACTTTCTATGGTAAGTACGCAATGTCAAAATAATCTTGAAAACTATGCAAATTGTTGTTTGATTGAGGAAATATCTTCAAGTGTCTGATTATAAGTTTAACTCTGTTTTAATCTCATCTGCTTGTCGCGAGAATCAGTTTGCTTTTCTTCAAGTGTGAAAAAGAACATTTCTCACCTGCATAAGATTCATCTACACGTTCTTCAGTTTGGTTCTCTCCTGGAGTCGTTTTTCTTAACTCTATTTGTGAACCGTAGCTGCCTGTGGAACTGATTTTCCCGCCACTGACCACCGCGTTCGTGCCAATAGCAGCCGCGTTCCCAGCCTTTGCATTTTGTTGGTTTCTTCGCTGTAAGACCTGCTGAACGCTTTGACGGCTACTGTTGCCAAACCGTAACTCAGTCACACTAACTCCCGCGCTTCCAATGACAGTTTTTTGAGAACTTGAATTATAAACGGATCGAATGGTATGCTTCAGATACTGGCGAATGAGAGTTGCGTTTTTTAGCTTTTTGACGGAAACATCGCCTTTGCTGTTGATCGTTATCAAACTTACTCCGGACAAAGAACCGCCGAACGAGGAAAACGTTGAGATGAGGGTCCCGTTCGCCGTTTGCACGATTGCTTTGCCATGGCTTTTTACGATCGCCTGCAACACCTTTAGAGCTGTCAGCCTTCTAAGTCCACCAGAAAACAAAGCTCCGCCACCATTATCTATCAGATTATTGCTGCCCCCTGTACTACCCTCAACTCTACCCGCATAGTCGACCTGTAATATAGCCGTATTTCCCAGCCGTTCCACCCTGACAACGTGGGGTTTGTTATCGGTGATATTTACACCAGGAAGCGAAAGTAGTTTCGTCCTGCCCGCCAATCTGAACACGCAACGAAGTGTTTTTTCGAATATCTGGAAGAGAAGTCAAAAGCATGCTTGTGGATTCCTTTGAGGTATTTAATTACGGGGGTGACAACTCTAACAAACGCTGTTTCGGGACAAAGCCAAAATTGTTCCGGGAATTTGGAGATTTCTGCGGGAATCGGGACTTTGGAAATTTTTCCGGGAAACGGGCGATAATTCAGGGAGATTGCAGAAAAAAATCGGGAAATCGAAGGAAATTTTATTTGACGTTTCCCAAAAATTCGGGACAATGATCAAATTTCCGGGACGACTTAATTTAAGACCTAGTATTGCTCAAACAAAGAGGGGTCGCCCCAAGAATAGCTGGAGGAGGGATACGAAGAAATTAAAGAGATGAAGGTCCTTGGGAAGGACTGGAAGGAGCTGAAACAGCTAGCAGAAAAGAGGCGTCTCTGGAGGCTTTTTGTTGATGGCCCATGCTCCAACCTGGAGCCAAGGGCTTAACTACTAACTAAACTATTGCTCAAACAGCGTTTGTTAGAGTTGTCACCCCCTGTTTTAATTTTACGCCTGTCAGCGATTTCCTTTCGATGACCAACTCTCGGACTTGATTATCTTAGTGGTGGGAAATTTTAAGTCCTTGCATGGGGTCATATTTTACTTCATACAAACTAGCATAAAATATTAAAACATAAATTTGCGATTGGACGGTTTCGTAGTAAATTGCAAGGGTTGAACTGTAATAAAGCTAATAAAGTTCTTTCTGAACTAAAATCTTTTGTTTCTAAAGAAGTGTTGTTGAAATCCTGATTCTTGTCATTCCTAATTTTATAATTTTCTCTTCCAATACTGGGGCAATATCATATTTTACTGTTTAAATTAATGTAACTTACGCCAACCCTGACGAATTCCGTTCCAAATCTGTTGGTGCTCAGGAAAAGAAGACTGTCGTTGACGGTAGGTTTGGCTGTGACCTTTAGCGCGATGTCAGTAAAGTATTGACTTGTTATTGCTTTTGGAGGTTCTGCAATGTCGCGTCTTCTTCTTGACGAAGTCGACGATGACGATGACGAAGACGAAGACGACGATGATGACGAAGAAGACGATGACGATGATGATGATGATGATGACGATGATGACGACGAAGATGATGATGATGACGATGACGACGACGATGATGATGACGATGACGATGAAGATGATGAGGAGGATGATGATGTTGATGACGTCCACGATGATACCTCGTACTGAGAGTAGCTATTTTCTAAATAGAAATTTCCAATCGAATCTGCATGAAGTTAAATAAAAGAAACGCTTTGAATTAGTGGCCATTCAGGATGGCAACATAGAAAATGTTGTCAGGAAGAGAGCGAAGTAAATGTTAATAAAAAGTCAGAGTATCCGTTAATCTCCTCTCGGGTAATTCGTTATAATATGCTTCATAAGTTGTCAACAATGATTTGTGTTTCTAAATTAATTCCTGGTCTCTAAAGGAGATATGTCCAGGATTGAACGCTGATGAGATTCAAATTCCTTGTGATAAGCATCACAAAGTGTCCTCGTTGGTAAAAAGTCACCAAAACACACAAAATTCTGTCAAATATGGGGTAATATGAAAATGTCAAATAACTTTGCCAAATATGAAGTACTAATTAAACAATACTTGCGTTTAATCCTTGACATAAGTGCTTTAAAGAAGCACACAGCTGCAGTGTTCGCTCGTGATACTGCAGACGTTGAAATTAATTACATACTTCTTCAGCGAAGCGTTTTGGAGGAACAATACATGATCTGCTCAGCAAACGTTCTAAGCGTGAACATGTGGTGCAAGCAATAGTACGTGGCAAATCGTGCACAGTATCGTATGGTGTATCTGGGTTTGTGCTGCGCATGCTTACTTGTCGCACAATTTTTTCCGGAGAATCCGACATCACAAACACAGACACTTGCTTTCTTCAAGTACGGTTCACAGTATCCATGGTTGTTACACTTCGGACAGGTTTTCGCTTTTGTGCAGCCCTCTGGAGAATTTACTACCTTCAGTGGTTCTTTGAGATCGTACATGTGCTTGTTGTTTGAAATCTTTCGTATGCAGCCAGTGAAACCCGTGTAGTTGAGTTCCGGATACTCAATTTGTGGATTTTCGACACCTCCGATCTGTAGTGGCCAGAGACTGTTAAGGTAACTGTAGGAAAAACATTAATACGTCGAATTCAATCATGAAAATTTAGTGGTATCTTTCGTTCTAACTGTATTCACAACTATGGGAAAAGAAAATTATCTGAAAGGAGTAGAAACTGCGTTTTCAAATTCTTCCGGCGTCTTGTGTTCGCTGCGTAAGCTTTTGTATAATGACTGTACTGTGCATGTTGGATTTAGAAGGGCTCAGTGGTTGGACATAGTTTCATAGGAATTTTCATAGTAATTTTTCTTGCACATTACTGTCCAAGGGGAAATGAAACTAACATTATACCAAAATAGTTAGTTAGAACTGATGAGCGCGTGTAGACGGCTGCCAATTGTAAACGGAACATAACAATTCAAGCCGCGCGATTTTGCTAAAGTATGAAGAATACTACCTAGTGAGTAGAGATTGTAATTGGAAATTGTTATTTGAAGAAAGTTTCTATTAAAACAATTGTATTAGATCATTCTCTTCCGATTCCTTTGAGGTGAAAGTTGATTCGGTCCGGTAAATAAAGCACGTTAGAACGTGCTGCATGCTGCTTTTACAACAGGATCAGTGGTCTGAGGAATGTAGCGTGTAACATTGACTACTGACTTTGATTCATAGTTCAATATTACACGCGACAATCCTTAGATACTAACAATTACACAATATAAAAAATGTTATGACTAGGATTAATCATCGATTGCGCTGGGGAGTGCGTTCCATCAAAAGAATATAACTTATTAAGCCATTTACATTCATGATAAAGGTATTTAACTATGTCATACAAATTCATCAAGCAGTGCAGATAACACACTTTGTGCACGTGCTCTCAATTAAAACAGTAAGGTCTCTTTGCGGTCTTCGTCTTTTAAATTTTATTTTTAAAATCGTGCCTATCACATGGGTTCAGGTTTGACCAGAGAGACGGGTCGGGCATAACAAAATACAGAAACCTCACTACATCCGGATGTGTAAGGTCAACGACTACCTACACCGGCCAAATAGTCTTTAATTTGGAGATAAGTGAATAAAAACTCCTTGACTTAGGTAGATCATCTGGGAGTTTATAATTTATTTGTTTCTTTACATCCTCTGAACTTGATATCCCATTGAGCATACCGTGTACGAAAGGAAGGATCGAACTAAGTTCTCTTCGTCAAATCACTCAATATACCAACCAAATGACTTGTTTCACTGGTCATGCATGTTATCTATTTATGGATATTTTTACATGCTTGGCTAGTTCTTCCTTTGGACTTTGAGCTCATCATCTACAGAGGTCAGCATTTTTTTAGGGAAACAGTGCAGAATTAATCATTGGGGGGGGGGGGGGGGTGAATAGGTCTACGGATCGGCGGATATGGTAAATATTTTAGCCCGGATTCTGGATTCTGAGCAAAATTTTAACGGATCTGCGGATCCTATTATCACAGCGGATCGCGGTTTTATCCAGTCTTTGGGCCCGGGTTTTGGATTTTGGTTGTTCAGTAGGAAGTTCGGATCGTGGATCCCAATAGGCTCGATTACCAGCCGCTGTACGGGAAAGGAGCCCGTGCTCCTACCCCGAACTCACGGGGAGGGTAGACCAGACACGAGAGAGCGGCGGAAATCGAGCCTAGGATGCTCTGGATCCCAACGTTCCCACGGAAATCTCACTTTCTCTCGTTTATGAGCAGGATGTCACGCAGTGGAGAAAATGCAACGGCGTTGCAGAAATATTTCGTTGATAGTCATCCTCAACGCTAAAACACAATATCACACAAGGAAACTCCAACAACTCAAGTCGCTTTGTATCTCGCGTATCATCTAACGCGGCAAACAATTAGCGAATTCGGATTTAGTTGATTTTTTGAGCGGATCGACGGGTTCAGCCATTAATTTTAGCGGATCAGCGGATTTACATACCCCTATTCACCCCCCTCAATCATGGACATTTTTTTACATACTGACTTGACGAGTTCTTCCTTTGGACTTTGAGCTCACCGTCTACCAAGGTCAGCATCGATACATATGGTAACATCTCTCAAAAACAACTTTTTCTCTAGTGGTGACGTTATAATCGCAGAATAGTGCTGTGGTTTGAGTCAGGGAATCGCTGTCGACTCGAATGCTGGTATGGGAACCTTTTCTTTCCTTCGAAGTTCTATTAAAAGGATGGTTTGCGTTTGAAAGGAAAATGAAATTGTTCAACCAATTAAAGTAATGTAACTACATACAAAATGAGACGATACGGAAATTTGAAATAATTCGTGGAAGAAAAATACTTCTCGCCTTGAAACCCTCGCACATTATTTTTGGCAAAGTTTCAGTTAAAAACCGTTGTCAAAGTTATGGGAGGAACGAATTATATAACCACCTTTGTTGCATACCAGATGGTCTTAAATTTGGGAGCAGTTGCATGTTCAAATCCAAACGTGAAAGGTCAATTTATCCCTTTGGCGGCCATTCCGCTCACAATTGTCAGCCCTCTCACGAAATTCTTTTGCCATCGGAATTACCGGCAAAAACTGAATTGTTCCAGACCTGAATTATTTCTTCTGTGACTAACTGGTTTATCTCATTCTAGCTGCTAAGTTATGCTGGCTCTCATTACTAGTTAAAAACGAAACCATGCAATGCATGAGTTAATGAAGTGCCCTGGTTTGGCAGGCTTGAGCACTGAAAGGCTCATGGTTTTAAAGTTTTTGAGAAATTTTGTTACTTTTCTTAATTTCTGCTAATTTAGTCTCTGAACAGACTTGCCGTGTCCTTGCTGTCTTGATTTGACGGATGAACGTTCAGCATGTTTTACGTACGATGCCCACTTGAATTGATGACGGTTCACTATGCAAAAGTAGCTATCTTCAATCTCCTAATCCTATTTTATTTTGTAGGGTCAAAACTGCCCCTCAGTTCTCAATTGACCCCTTCTTTCTATTTGACGCAGCAGCTT
>JAHPZR010056279.1:155000-172500 GCA_019787425.1 Platygyra sinensis | reverse complement strand
ACAATTTCTGTTTAATCATAGTTCAAAATAAGTCTTTCTCTCTAGAAACCACTTATTAATAAATTGTTCCTAATCATTGCTTCATTTAATC
Source organism: Platygyra sinensis (assembly GCA_019787425.1). Taxonomy (NCBI): domain Eukaryota; kingdom Metazoa; phylum Cnidaria; class Anthozoa; order Scleractinia; family Merulinidae; genus Platygyra; species Platygyra sinensis. The sequence continues at coordinate 172,409 of JAHPZR010056279.1, read as the reverse complement.
GATTCCTATTAAACAAACAGAACAGAAGGCATCACTTCAAAACTTTGTCTCATCCTGATTGTCTGTTACCAGACTCAAACCATTAGACCCATTAAACGTTTTGTTTGGTGACGTTCTCGTTGCGTCCTCGTCGTGGTTTGCTCAACCTCTTTACTTATCCTGCTCACAATAACGTTCTGTTAACATTACAAAATACTTCCTTATTCGTTGCGGTATGTAGGTTAGAATGTGATCCTTTACTCGATCCAGAAGCTTATAAATTAAGTAACCTACATGTGTATGTAAGGAGGCATTTGGATTTTCCAATCAGTCGTAGCATAGTATAGTCAAAAACAACACATGAGTAAAGATGCCATTCCACGTACGTGCGAAATGGAAATCCACGTTTTCAGACATTGATTGATGGTGAGTACTTGAGACGAACCAAGTCAAAAATTCCTGTGGCAGTTATGAATCACAAAAGTCGGTAAAATTATAACTGTTAATGAGTACTTGAGACATCGTGCAACAAGTCAAAGAGGTATGTGCCCTTTCGAAAACATACTTTTAATATGATGTCGAAATGTCAGTCAAAACTGGAAGATTTTCTATCAATCAAGCAATTTTTTTATCGATCGAAAATTTTACATTTTTCAGTCAATTAGGAACTTTTTGTGACTAATAAACCCTCATCCACCGATAATTAACATTAAATTAAAACGATTTCAACAGACCTTGAAAAAAAAAAACAGCTTTGAAACAGTTTTAAATAACCTCATTTACTCAGATGCCTGAGAATCCAACGTCTAGTTCTGTGCACGTAAGTTAGTAATGTTGTTTGTAATCGATCTATACTGCTTCTCAGTTGAAAAGCAGTTTTAAACTGCCTTTTAAAATCAAATAATTAATACACGACAAACGTCAGCTCTGTGTATATAAGTTGAACACGTAGTTTTTGATGATCGAGAAGTTAAAAAGTTCCAACCTCCTTCTTATTACTGTATTGGGACTTCTGAGTTATTTTCAAGGCTGTAGCAAGTTCTCACGGAGTTGTTAGGGAACAAAACAGATGTACAAACTGCAACTCACCAAAAGAAATTGCGATTTTTTGCTAAGATAAAAAACAAAAGAATTTTTCCTTTTAAACACAGACCCTATTCATGTCTCTCTTCTCTGGCTGACTGCCTGTGATTGATGAGTCACCACTGATTACTCCAAGTGACTAGCTTGTAGATTATACGGTTTGAAGTCTGACATTGTGGCATACCTGAAATCCTCTTTTGAAAATTCCAGAGCGTGCTACAAAATGTTTCTGTCTACAGTTCACCTCCTACCCTTCTTGGACAATTAACTAAATAACTAAATTTCTGTATGATCATAATGCAGAATAAGGCTTTCTTTCTATAAAATACTTAGATTTTTCCTAATCATTGCCTCATTTAATCGATCCCTGTCAAACAAACTGAAAGGACATAGCTTCAATTCTTCGTGGCATTTTGATTGTCTTTTCACTAGACTCAAACCAGTGCATTTCACGGAAACAAAGCAGCTATCAGACGCTGTTTTCACGTGAGGTAAAATTCCCATTCACTAGCTCAGTGGAATTCCACGAGTTCTTCTTACAGAACACAAACAACATAATACGGTAAATCCCTTCAATGGTTGGACAAGCGGGCATAAAGTCAACCACCTTTGACTTTTCAAACTAACCTCAACAATTTAAGCAACTGTTGGGCATAAAACTAGACACTCATAGCAGTTTATAATGACGGACAATATGGAAGGACATCATGTGATCTCACGCACGTTCGCCTTGAATATTCCTCCGCGGGCTTCTAACTGAGAGCAAATTTTCCCCTTATACTGTGACGTAAGTATGTTTTATGTGTTTTTTTAATGGCCTTTCATGAGTGACACAGTTCACTTCTGGACTAGTTCTGCTATTCGTAAGACAAGCAAGACCGCGTGTTAATCACTACAACCGGTGACACTAGCATTTGTTCAATCTGCAGCGGCAATATCGTGATTAAATAGAGCTTTTGTTCAAAAAGGATTGTACAATGACTTCTTTATAAATCTTGATGCATTATTTCGCCATGTGAAACAACAACAATGAAGTGAAAATGATTAAATTCTGGGTTTAGGGCGGACGTGACCTGGAGGCAAACTTTACATGCATGGTCCCGCTTCAGACATAAGATCATCTGACCCTGAAAGATAATTACCAGACAACTTAAACCAAAGAAAACCTTGGCTTATGACAACAAATCAAGAGAGCCCCACAATCGTTGTAACGGATCTTAGAATCTGTTCTTTTCTTTCCACAACGTAACTAATTTTCACGATTTTGTAGGGTGTACCTACATTGCTCTCCTGTGCTTTTTTCCCTTTAGTTTCATACGTGACTCGATGAACTTGTGCTCACCCTACTGTCCTCATCTAATTAGTTGAGCACGTGCAAACTGGCATGTTGGTCAGAGTGTAAAACCTACATGTGCAGATTGTCTTGAATGAAAATGAGACAATTTGTGTAGGTCACGCCGAAACCGCAAGCAAGGCAGGGATCTCTGTCTCTATCTCTGCCTCCGGTCAGTTTCCCAGTTGGCATTATTGTGACGTCATCATGAATCCTAAAGCCTAGCTAGCCAATCAGGGCCCGCCTCGTATGACCGCAGTTTTAATGATACACACCAATGACATGCAGACCCTCATAGTGAAAAATTAATCAGATCTCAAAATCTTAGTTCAAATCTAGAGGTGACGGGTGCTTGTTTGGTGCATTTCTCAATTCGAAAACCTTCGTACTAGTTAGCCCCTTTTATGCCGAGTTTAAGCGGTGATATATCTAAGAGAACTTTTTACATGAATAATTAATTAAAATTCAAGAGTAAAACAACTATCAGTTGGAACAAAACACTAATTTCCAAGTAAGGCGCTTGAATATTCCTCCTTCCGTTTTCAAGTTCCCAAGCGATCCATAACTCTCTTCGCTTAATCTCAGTTGAGCTCGATATTTTCATCACGGACTCCTTTGTTATCATTATCATATCATGATAATATTTTCTCAAAGTAAACGGAGGTCAGAGATTGTTCGACATGTTAAGGCATGGACTAAGGGACGGACCATAGACTTTCTCCGGGAAGAATGTTTTTTCATGCCCACAGCCAGGGGTTAATTCCTCTTCGGGAATTTTTTTTAGGTGATGGGCCCGGGGACGTCAAATTTTCTACTGCCCCCCTCGCCCAATCTTAATCTTGACCACTCTTCCCAGGCTTCAAAGGAATACCTATTATGTTTCACACAGTCTTTTTGCTTTACTGTCAACATTACACTCTTAAGGGGGAAAAAGACAAAGCAGTATATTATGGCGTACCATCGGGGCCAAAATTCAACTTTTGAATTTTACTTGTACGTTTGGCATTCGATGTTGTAGTTTTACAATTTGTACTTACATCTGCAATTCAACATTCAAGTTTGCAATTTCTCTATTCCAACTGACGATTTGACATTGTTTGTTTCACAATTCAACATCCAAGTTTACGCAATTCAACATCCAAGTTTACAATTCTACATCCAAGTTTACGCAATTCAACATTCAACTTTGAAAAATGCATGTTTTCGATATCCAACCGCAATCCAGTCAATGACAGTCAGTGTGGGCTCAGAAAACTATCAAAATTCTCCCTGTGTAGGGGCTAGCAAAGGCAGGTCACGTTACCCTAGACAGTAGCTTTTACCACATAAAAATGGCGCCGTAGTCATTCTTTTTACACCCAACACGCGATCGTACGTAAGTAGTTTATTTGTAAGTTCAGATACACCACATTCATATATCTCACTGCTATGAACATTGTATGACCATAAAGCATTTTAGCTAGTGAGATTGAGATGAATTTCAATCTTTTTCTTTATTCTGAGTTTTCGTGAAACCCAGGCGGATCACGAAAACTCAGACCCGGCCTGGAAATGAATAAAGAAAAAGATTGAAATTCGTCTCAATCTCACCAGCTAAAATGCTTTATGGTCACACAATGTCCATAGGCGGCAAAACCCAGAAAGGACAGTGAGATATATGAATGTGGTTTGATCTTGATCTTAATTAAGGGAAGTGTTACAGTTCGACATGTATGCGCATATCTGTTCACAATCTTCATTTGCACATTTCAGTTGTGAAACCCTTTCTATATGATAGTTCAGGTTTTCAAGACATAAGCCGCCAAGCAAGATCACTCAGTGTTGTATCACTTTACATGGCTATTCACTATCCATAATGAGGTTGCTGTGCCAAAATGTATCAGCCCGGGGAGGAAAAAAATCTCCGTTCTTCTAATTGGTGGAGAAAATCTGGTGAATGGGGATTCCGCCAGGACCCAAAAAATTGTAGTATAAAGTGGCTACCAAGGTGTCCTTCAGTGGAATTCTAAAAATGAAATTCCGATAGTGAAATTCCGATAGTGGAACATTCGCTACAGGAATTTTGTTGTTCACTTCTTCTTTGCTCCGTTTTTTTTTTTCAGTTACCTTCCCTTGCATCTTCTTTTTTTGTACATTCCCCAGCCTGCCCCTCGTCACTTTTCTAATGGTCCGTCCCCGGAGCCCATAAGTGTCAGTCCCTAAATGGATATCACAGAGACATGCAAATTCGATCAAAATTGACTGCGTTTTCCATTGACTACAGCATCTGAAATAAAAAAAACCTGTTCCAGCCTCTCCGTCATCGCGTCAGTAGGGGCGATCAAAAAAGCGGCGGGCTATGGGCGGGATCAGGGACGGGATCCGATTTGTGGGTGGAAAGGAGAGAAAGGAGAGGTCTTCTTTTCTATCTCAGTTCCCCCTCATCGCCCGCCGGCTTTTTCGATCGTTCCCTCTGACCGAGAGCCTTGAACAGAATAGGAGTCACACATTATTAATTAGTCTCCTCCGCAGCCGTTTTTTGGGATGTCACGCAACGTTTCTTTGGGGGGAGCGTTGCGTGACATCCCAAAAAATGGCTTGCGGTGGAGACTACACATTATGGGCGGTAACTGCAAAAATATGAGTACCGAAAATCTGTTCTTTGCTTTGTGATATTGTGTATTCAAGACTCGCCCATTTCCGATCCCCTGGGGATTAATTGTCCCTATAGATAGGTCCAATAATTATGACCTGCAAAGAACTAAAGAGACTCTAAGCACTTTTCGTGGGAAGTAGAAAACAATAGGAACTTGGTTCAGTATTTCAAGAACTTCCGTTCAACATGTTCAAACGGTACGTACAACTCACTCTACTCTTTGTCGCAAACGGATGAACCGGTAGCGGTTTGAAACTCCGGTCTTTGTCTAATGATAGGTCAATTTACGATTTTACCTAGCTGTAATATTTTTGGCCTTTTCCTCCATACATCTAAGATATAAACAAGCTTCAAGCACTGATTACATGCTGATTGTTCGGCCCGCAATCCATAGTTCATAGACTCTTAGAAACCATTCTTTGATGTTTTACTATCTTTGTTTAAGAAATAGAAAACATGTACCGTGTTTGTATCGAGTTATACAAACACGAGTGGAAGTTTGGGAGAACGAGAAATGCTGTGGGAACACGAGCCGCAGGCGAGTGTTTCCACAGCTTTTTCGAGTTCTCCCAAACTTTCACGAGTGTTTGTATAACTCGATGCAAACACGATGTACATGTTTTCTATTTCTTTTAGAAAACACCACGACGAGAAAAAGGAAAACAACTTGTTAAACTTTGATTGTCAAGATGTAAATTCTCTTTGCTCGCGCCATCACTACGTCAACAAGCGCGCGCTAGTTCTGTGTCTCCATCGATATACAAACACAATTTTCAACCAATCAGCGCGCGTGCTTTCTTAGGACTGTTTTCTAAAAAGTATTATTTATTCAAGTGTAGCTCATGCTGATCACATGATGAGGAGCATAGTTACAGTTGAACACTTTTGAAAAGTTTAGCCTAAATTTTCAATTTCGTTTTTTCAAATCCGTGTCAATCTTCTGCATCTAAAACCATCCTGGTTCCTTTAAGTGTCATTGTTATCTCTTTGGTGTTTTTCTATCTTTGTAAAGTATTATTTTCAGGTTTCCTTCAATTTAACGGTAATTTTGTCGATGGTCAAAATAACTCAAAATACCGCGACCTTGCTCTTGGGTTTTTGACTGCCTACAACCCTCGACAACGACCTTTCAAATACAGCTATTGAGCCGTACTTTCATGAGGTACTGTTTATTATGATGTACAAAATGGTTCTAACTTTTAAGTCTATGACTGGGGGATGAAACCTTAGTGTGTAACCATTCAAATGAAAGCTAGTGAGCAGTACTTTCATGTGGTCTGTTAATTATATTGTAAAAGGTGGTTCTGACTTTGTTTTGCCTGTAAATGGAACTCTACAGTATATCTAACCATTCGAAGAAAACTAGCATCTGAATAAAACTTAAATCGCCCTAACATTTGTTTAGTATTGCGCTTTCAAGTGATTCTGTATATTCTGTTGAGAGAAACGTGCTCCTCACTGTGAGTAACAACTGTAACGTATTCGCTAAGACAGACACGAAGCACCAGAGCCTCTAAATGTATCATCTTGTAAGCCAAGTGTACATCAAGTGAAGCGAGCGAACACATCCGGGAACACAGATGTAAACTAAACTGTATAAATTAACTTAAGATGCATAAATTAGCATCGTTACAACAACCATTCAATGAAAGCCTCTAAACAGCGCATTTGTTTAACATGTTTCGATTTTTTTCTAAGGTAGGGGTTAAGGTCATACTTTCTCAGGCTGTATGTTATACAAAGGGTGTATATCTTGTGAAACCGCCGGCTACTGACCACTGATAGGAACGGAATCCGACCGCGTTTTTTAGCCACCGATGTGTCGCGGTATGTTTAATACAGATGTTACAGAGATGAAGAGATGCGTAGTACTTATAGCTCCAAAAGCATCTTCATAAGCTACAAGCCAAAGCCTTTCTCTCCGAGTATTTTAACTTTCCAGACTTTTCCTACAGTTAATGTATGCCTTTCTCTCGATGTATCCGCCGGGCACACCTTCCCAGCCTACATGCAAGACCTCTGTCTCGCGGGTTTCTTTCAAGTCCCGCTCGAGGAAATAAGCGAAAGAGGAACTACTGGCGTAGTCTACAGCAAGAGCGGTAAGGTGAAGAACTCGAAGGTACAGGAAGACGGCTATCTCTAATTACTAGTGCCAGATTAAATCTTTATCAATATGAGATTTCTGCACGCGAGAATTGTGGCTAGTTGAAAGTGAAAAGATAAATTGAAAATGATACCATGTTAAATATGGAGTTATCAGTTTTGTTGCGCGCGCTTTAATTTTTTCAAAAAGCTTCTAAGCAATGCAAGAAGTAAAAATCAGTTCGAAGGATGTCCTTTAATGACCCTAAAAACATGCTATATTCATGTCTTCTCTCTGAAGGCAGCTTACACGAATCATGGATAACCCAACAACGAATTCGATCAACGAGACAAAATTTTGAAACAATTTTTTGAAGTTTGCAGAGTCAAAGAAATCCGCCTAAGATAACACACCTGGAGAGCTGTCAGCGCAGAGCCGGATATTTCTAAACTACGACGTCAAAGGAAATTGAAGGATATCTGTAGTCAGCAAACTAATGGCTTTCTGGTCAAAGTCTGCCGATTTTTTGAGCAAATATCCGGATGTTTACAAAAGCTCATTGTCAAAAGCTGTCAAAAAAGTAAGGTCATCTCCGTATTTCTTAGTGGCCAGGCTGGGTTTTAAAAGATTCTGTTCTCATCTGGAGTATTCTGAGTTCGATGATAGCTTGGGGATTTGGATACATGCACATCAAGGTAACATCTCTGTTTAATATCATCTCGTTATTCTCATCCGTCAATTTGCCGTATCATATCTTGACCGGTACTCTCTGACTGGGACTTAAAAAGACATCGATATTGTAAGGATATATTCCCGGGGATATATTACGTGTCTACTCTTTCGTATCGAATTTAACTTGTCTCATTATATCATGTCAATAAGATTAAAGCATTTACAAGGCCTGGAAATCAACAACAAATTTGCAGTCGCATTACCCTGCAAGCAGAGGTCTCTTCGATCTTCCTTGATCTAGGAAGATCGAAGAGATCTCTGCTAGTCTTAGCTAGTCTTCTGCTCACAGGGTACAGTCGCATGAGAAAGGCGCGAAACTATTGGATTTTCATTCAATGAAAGATTTTGTGCGGAATCACCCATCAGGTTAAAAGCTAAGATGAGGGCTAAAACACGCCCGGATTACTTACTTATTGAGTTTTGTTGATTCTGCTAGTCATAGCAACCTTTTTTCAAAGCTGCACTACAAGAAAACAAACCCGGTAGATCGTGCAATTTTACCGCTGAATAGATTCGGACTCTTGGGAGACACATTAAACCATAATGTTTTTATTAGTTCTAACATGCAAATCAAACGGTTTGGTAAACATCCGTGCTTGAAATCTTGACTTTTAATTCTAAAAACACATATGACACAGTTGGCTGGTTGACAGAAACAGAGGCAATTAAAGTTCCAAAAAACTGTGACTAATATAAAATTTATTATGGCAATGCCGGAACTGTCAGATTTATAAATCTCTTTGAGTTCAACGCATACAATGCGGAAAATAATATTGTAAAAGTATTCTAAGTGCTTTTTGTCACCGTCCTAATGTGGCACTTTCAATATACCAGTTGCACATCTCCTATTGTCTCTTACTTAGAGGGAAAAAATTGCAACACCAGAAAAATTTCAATTGTCCGCGAGGTTAGTAAACTTACTTTTCGCCTAATTGCACAGCATTTGTTCGTGCGCCGGTCTCCATGGCAACTTGTTTACTTTCCTGCAATTCAGCATTATCATAGTCATTTTGGGTAATGAAAGGGAGCTTTTGTGTGTGACCTCGGGTGTTGTCATTCAAATTAGTCGTCCTGTCTAGTTCAGTTTTCGGTCATTGGTTCGGGGAATATCACAAAACTACAGAGCAATTCACGGCGCGATACCGTACAATTATGTCACAGCAGTGTGCGCAAGGTGCAATGTAGCTTCACCGGCATAAGCGGGAATGTCTGCAAGGCACTTATCACCAATGAAGAGAACAGCTCACAAGAAGAAAGACTTCGATCATTTCTGAATCAGGTGCGAATTGCGTCTTGTGTGGCCATCGTGTCAACACAACATTTGCATTACGTTGGCTCTGAAATGTAACCTATGTAATTTGTGTGAACCTTAAAAAAAGGAATTCGCTGCAATTATTTGTTAGTTCTGCCTTATTCATGTTCGCACTTGTTCAATTTGTGTTGAGAGCGCATTTAATAGGCCGGGGTTTTGTTTTCAGTCATCTGTTCCGAAATCTTCGCTCGAGACGTGCGCCGAATTTGAACCAAATTTTGGCCTTGCTCACTGCAAGCTATTAAATACAGAACACGTCATGATTTTTCGTTTATGTCCAATCGATTTGGTCCTATCCGCAGTATATTTATATTTTTCGCTAAACGGCAGTTCCGCTCTTTTGCCTCAAAATCTCTCTCTGCTAGCTGTGCATTTTGTTTTAAATACTTACAGATGCCACCGGGTGCACCGCTGTGCATTGTGGGATAGTCTCCCCGGCTATGCACAGAACAACAGATCAAAACGCCAATGGGGTGATCCATGGAGACTTGAGAAAGATTTCTTCGTCCAGAAAGTTTCATGAGAGCAGGAAAATCGAACCAACAGATATCGCTCGAATGGCCAACAGGAATGTCAACGGGAACGTCAAGCATCATGAAACGCTGAATGGAAAGGTGAAGAAGGTGTCCACGACTTCTTTAGATCCCAACAGTTTCTTCGAAGCGGCTACGTTGCTTGGTAGTGTGGGTTCGCTAAAAGCTGCTGAGACAACGGAACGAGTTCGGCGAGGGAGTACATCTTATGAGGAAGATGCCTATAAAGGATTTCCTTTCCCATTTGAAAATTTGGTGTTTGAAGGTGGTGGGAACAAGGGAATGGCTTATGTTGGTGCCCTACAGGTATTTTTCTCCATTTATGCCTTTATTTTGTGTTGTTGTGTTCTTTGTTTTGACAAATGAAGGTCACAGATTCCTTCGCTACCGTGCGGTCACAAAGAATTTTCATGGAACTTCCACTTGAATCATATTAATCAGTTTAAGTTTCCGGCATGTTTTTATTCCAATATTAATCTTGGTTTAGGTTTGACAGCCACATCTTTCTCGAAATCAAAATTCACTTGTTGACCATACGAATTCCTTCGCGTATTGTAAATTACCTCTTACATGTGAGCTTAGCTCTTAAGCTCAAAAACGCTTTTACTTGACAAGATTTAGTTTACGCAATCTGCGAAAAATATATAAAAACAAAATCTGGTGTCCTGTTCGGGTGCTGGGAAAAGTTTGTGGTTTCTTCACTCCATTTAAGAGAAAATAGTGATACAGTTCGATTGTGTGCTTCAAGTTTTGAGTGAATCACTTCATTAATTATACTGCAGTAAGTTAACTGCGATATTGAATGAATACATATTAACTTATGTAAGCTTAATTTGCTTCTGTCAAGATTTCTACCACAAGGGAAGAAAATACTGCTTCTACTGTACTCCTCGACAACAAAATAGTTTTCCGTTTTGACGAAGGTTATCTTTGTCGCTCAGCATGTGTGTCAATATTTGATGGAGTTGAACATCATGTTGAACGAAAAATTTCGCAAGGCGATATCCGTTGATTTAGTTATTTGTTTTTACTTTTGTGTGATTCATTAACACAAAAATAAATCAGACTGAGCGATAGTTCATCGATTGGAGATATTGTATTTTTTGTGGGTAGGAAGAGTTTTCAAAACAGCAATATTTTTTTCTTTAAGTGTATTATTTATAAGACTTGACAAACGTGTTCCAATAGCCTTACATGTATATGTCTAAATTGGTTGGAGCGTGTAATTCACTGTCAAGGTTTGACTTATTTGATAAAACTCGTAAGACCATGCATTGCGTATGCTCATTAGTCTTTGTATATTATAGTTTACTGTAAGTCAAAAGTCAGTTGAATATGATTAATTCGGTAAAGTGCAGGAACTAAAAGATTGTTAAAGAGAATTTTTGAAATAACATTTTATAGTGGAATTAAATTAAATGCAGAAAATTTCACACAAAATATTTAATCAACTTGTATCAAATTAATTAAAACAGCAAAAGTTTTTAGGTTATTTAAGCGTATACAAATGTACTAATGTATCCTCTTTTTCTGCAATTTTTGTATAATTTTAAAATGTAAATAATCCACACATCAAGAGTTGCAAATTTAGCTTCACTCAATGTTGAGGTCTACCCTAACTATAGGAGTAGTTGAGTATTTTCAACATTTTTCATCTGTCATCTTGAATGCTTTTCAATTCAAACCTTGACTTCCGCTATGGCTGTATTACGATATATGATATTAGTCTTAAATAATTTTCCTCTATTGATCTGACAGGTGTTAGAAAATGCTGGTGTTATGAAAAGCATCAAAAGAGTGGCTGGCGCTAGCGCAGGAGCGATCATTGCAACACTTATAGCTCTTGGTTATGATTCTCGTGAGCTGAGAGAATTTCTGGAACAGGATCTACGGAGAATTTTAGTCGGTGAGCTGACTGAGTGCATTATAATAATTTTTCTGTGTAATGTCTAATCTTGCTGATGCGAGAAAACAGACATATGTTGCAGGTCAAAATGAAATTCGTTTGTCTATTAACCCTAATTATTCGTGGATCATAAATAATTAGAGTTAGCAGACAAAGGAAATTGAGAATCAAAATAGGTTAAAATCGTTTAAACCTAATTTTCATTTTGACCTGCAACATGTACGTTGAATAATATAGCAAAGATACAAAAAAAAATGGATTAGTGATGTCACATACACTGTACTTTATTAATATGTCGACGAGAGATCTATTGACTGGTCAAACTTAAAGTTTTTCTGATTAACTTTTTGTACCTTTAATTAGCGATGATCACTCTCCACTTTCATCTACAACCACAGTACAAATTTGAATTATTTCATATATTCTTCACAACAACTAACTTTGTTGTATGGTGTATAGAACAGGAAAATATCAAGTGCCATGTTGTCATCCAGGTAACTGTTTGGCTACATTAATTAGATCCCAGATCAGGAGTCGTGAACTCCAGCAGAAGCCCTAAAGTGCTGTAAGCCCCTATTGCTCTAGTCTTATTGTTGATTCGTTGGAAGGCCCCCTTGTTTCACATGAACACAATAAAAGAATCATTTTTATTGCTCACAGATCACACCTGTGGATACTGCAGCCTTCTTCCCAACTTGCTCAAAGGATTTGGATGGAATCCTGGAAAGAGAATGTTGAGATGGTTTGGTGAGCAGCTCAAAGAGAGGACTGGTGATGGTGATATTACATTCAAAGAGGTAAGTCAAGAAATGAATTCTCCCTATATGTGCCCCTCATTTCTTGTAGTACTACAGTAGTTGGGAGTATTTGATGATGCAGAAACCCTGATGTCAAACTCTTATGCCAACATCCCTTGGGGTGGGTGGGTGGTACTCTTTAAAGTTCTATAAAGAGAGGCTCCGCCCCAAGGTCTCACCCTTTACTCTGTCTATACTACTTTGACAAAAAAGGTATCCCTTTCGTACATGTATACCTTTAACTGAAAAAAGGTATCCCTTTGACATGCTTTAACAACTGGCCCGTATTATGAATAAATCGCTTTAAAAGGAAGTCTTCTGATCTTGTCATTTTCACATAGTGCCTCAATAATAAATAAAACAGTACAGTCATAAGGTGCTTGTCTGTTTGAAAAAAATTAAATTGTGAATTCCCTAGTAACCTTTTATACCTTAAACCTTATAACAGCACCCCTTTTGGGCAGAGTATCCCCCTATAAGCCATTGTAGGGGGTTCCCCCAGGATCAACATACAAATTCTTGTTGCTGGTCTCTGTACATTTCTTATAGTACTAGTCAAGGAGAAGTTGTCTTCAGCAGTTTATTTGTTGTAAATGCATATAGGTATGGGAGAGGTTTGGTAAAGAACTCTGTATCGTTGTTACCAACTTGAATCAGATGTCAGTGGAGTACTTTCACCCCAAGACAACACCAAATACACCAATAAGAAGAGCTGTGAGAATGTCAGTTGCACTCCCAGGTTAGTTAACTCTTGCTTGATCATATTTTATAAAAATATATATAACAGAGATGTTAATAAGCAAACATCCTTACAACCGCAATTGAAGGCCTTCATGCAAAAAGGTCATATATCGGTTTTTGGGCCAACTTTCATTTTTTGCCGGATCAAGCTAGTGTTTGGTGGACTGACTTGGTTTGACTTGAAAAGCATTGTTCTGTAATTGTTTTGGTCAATTTGCGCTTTGTTCTCCAGAAATAATGTATGCAAAAAAACTCAGTTTTGCTTGAAGCGGCATCTTTACGAGCAAATCTTTTGAAGACGGATTTTGACGCAACACAAACTTAAATGTTTTGGTATGTGAAATAAGTAGAGAAACAGACCAAAAAAAAAAGACCGACCTTGTATCAAACCGGTGTAACAACAAAGCAAATTCACATCCGCCAAGTTCGCTTGCACTAACAAAGCAACAGTTACTGATTAGTGTTATTATACGACTAATAAAACTTAGCGAAAAAAATTTTTTTTGTTTTACATTGAACAAAAGGTCTCCAGAGAAAAACTAAGTTTTTTTGCATACGTTATTTCTGGAGAACGAAGTGCAAATGGACAGGGTTTTCAAATTTAGCCGGCCCCCGATGCAAGTCACCGACGACTTCAAGCATTTGCGCCAGGTACTTTTCGTATTTCAATTTTTTTTAACTACACAATTCTGTTTCCCCAACGTCATCGTGATCTGATCTTCTCGAGGAAATAACTAAACGCCAACTGATGAAAATAATTTATAAACAGTGCAGTTACTACATGTACCTTTTGATCTTCGAAGCGAGAGCTTTGTTTAGCAGGAAAGTCTACTCGTGTACACAGACTGTCATTTGAACGTGCATGTATCGGCGCAGCGGCAGATTTGTTCTCACGTGAAAGTTTCAATATGAAGCGGAGGCACCAAACGATGTTGTCTTTCCTTTCAACTGTCGAGAAGTCTCGAAGTCAAACAGGGAACAATAATTTTAGGAATATAAGTTAACAAATATTACGTGTTGTTCCAGTTCTGAAAGTGACGATAATAAAAACAATATGATGAGGCTGAATAGACCTTTTTCGCTTGTACATTTTGTTTTCCCAATACAGATCATATGATGATACTCAGGAGATTTGATCTTTTGTTTTGTTCATTAAAAAGGGTACATGCAAGCATGAATATGTCTGCATGTACTCTTTTTAATGAACAAGACAAAGGATCAAATCTCCTGAGTATCATCGCATGATCTGTATTGGGAAAACAAAATGTACAAGCGAAAAAGGTCTATTGACCACAGTATCAGTAGCTGTAGCGGCATCTGCGTAGTGAATGCGAAGACAGTCTTCCTCGTGAAATGTTACTCAATACATATGGTCTTGACTGCACCAAATGTTTTTTCAAGGAAAGGCTGAAAGAAGCCTTAAAGGGGCACAGTCAGCTTTGTGACTATGCTGACCTGGATACTAGTTTATTCTCACTTTGAAAAAAGTTTACCTCAACCTGAAATCAAAATTCATGTAGAAATCCGCTTCATTTTTTGTAGTGTGTTGCTTGATTTTCAATCGTTTATTGAAAAACCTGCTTTTGAGTTTCCTTTTGCTCATTGCGTTCGGAGAACGCAGTCATAATGCAGTCTTGAGTCGAGTTTTATGGGAGTGACGTCATGGTAGGTTGCATCGAAGTTGCACACCGATTTGGCCACCCCGCAGCAGGGGCGAAACAAATATCGCCAAACCATGTGCTGCACATTTGTTTGGAGTGCGGAGTCTTTGTTTCGTAAAGTGCAGGTCTTTGAACTGTGGACATTTACCATCAAAAATCCTTTTATTTCACTGGAAATTCTTCTCGAAACATAATTTTGTATTCGTACGTTTGAAGGGGTCATTGAAATGACCTTTCCTGGTTATTTTTTTCCATCGGTGTAAATAAAAGTCTACAAAATCACGCTGAATGCAAGCGTTGGAAAAAAGCTCTTTAAAAAATGACTTCAAAGCGATATATCAGTTTCGCGTTAATAGCTACCACACATCGGCAGAAGTAAAATCTATTCCTTTACAATCCAGCTTCGTCATGTGGAAATGTCAGCAAAATCAAACAAAACAAGTTTTAATTATTCACAATTTGTAATTGATACCTCGCTCAAGTGTTTGTCCTTCGTCACGTACAGGTCAAAAAAAGCTTACCTCTTGATAATTTTAGCCGTAGAAGACAGTAACTGGTCGCAAATTACTTTCTATATCCTTACAAATGTCCTGACTTCCATCTTTGATAGATTTGATCCCAATTTTTTAGCAAATATATATACATTTCGCCGATGGCGATGGCCATTTCGGTGGCTGACATACTTTCAGAGTGGGGTACAGGCCGGATGTAACGGGCGTGTTAGGCTCACGTGCTTCACACTCGATGATCACGCTTACGGCGCTTCGCGCCTTCCGAAAACGTCCGAAAACGACTGTTTTGCAGTCTACCTTTACACGAACGCACTCATCATAATCTATGATTACTTCTAGTCCTATGATATTATTTTTATCATATCTGGCTAAAAACAGTATTTATCGCGTCTCTGTTATATGCAAATTAGCTATGGAATGGTATGTAATGCGCATGTGCGCCAGCTGACTGTGTCCCTTTAACAATAAAAGCCTTCAACAGCGCAAGTGTTTAGAATTTCAGACAAACAAAACTGCGAATTTCAGCGAATCGAAGTCGAAACAAAACCGCTGACTTTGTTGTGATAATACTTCATGCATGTAAAAGGAAAGATATCAACGGAAGCCGCTTCATGGTAATATCTGGAGCTCTCTTTCATTAAGAAAGCAAAAATGATCTTGAGCTGGAACTGCAGGAAAAAGGATTTTTTTTGGGGGGGGAAGGGGGGCGGGTTCGAAACTACATAACTCTGAATTCAAGGAAAATGTATTCATTTTGTAAATTTCACTGGTATTAGGGTGTAAAAAATAAACAGTAAAAATTGCCATTGCATGTTTCCATGACTTGAGACAAAACAATTGCAAACTTTTGCTTCAAGCAGATTTTGTCGAATGTCTGCCAATATTTTGTAGCTTTATTTTGCTACAAAACACACAAAAAAACTGTTTATCTTTAACTTACGCAACTGATTTGAAAGGCTATTGCATTACAGTTCAGTTTCATAGTGCACTTCAACTGGAGGTACAAGAAGTCGGTGTAATAATTACTGTACTCATGCAAACCATACCATTTTTGTAAAACTCTGAGAGCAACTAATTTTGCAAAGTTTTTCAACGCAAACCCTTGTTAAGAAGTGTACAGTGGCATTCAACAAAATTAGTTAGGGGTGCAAAACTTGCATGGGAATAAACTTCATTTAATAAGGCACCCTGATTTTCAAACTTTTCCGGGGAAGCTCCCCATTCCTCTCTACAGAAGGGGCGGGGTGCTCCACAACCCCACATGGCTGTCGTTATTGTGATGAGATAGTGCTTCGGCTACTTTATATTTTCCTCCTGCTACTTTTTTTTCAATTTGAAAACCCTGAATGGACAAAGACAATTCTTGATATCAGCAGACAAGTCAATACTTTAAAGAAAACGACAACACTTTTGAGTTTATAAGCCATGTTTCGACAGAAACTTCTGTCATCTTCAGTTAATTAATGTACATGTACAAAGCGTTACAAGTTGAATTTATGTGTGAGGCCTTATCACTGATTTGGATATCAAACTAGTTTTTTCCTCCTTTAAGATAGGCAAGTTGTTTAGCGTGAAAGACCCTATCCCTGGCGGGCTTCGTTCGCGTGTTGTTTACAAGTTTGCATGTGCGGGCTGTAATGCCTGTTATGTCGGCGAAACAACCCGACATTTTTCCACACACGTGCGTGATCACTTAGTCAATGATAAGGCCTCGCACATTTAGAAACACCTTCAGAATTCTGAACACTGCCGCGCTTTGTGTTCAGTAGACTGTTTTCACATTTTAGATCACGCCCCTACGGGTTTCCAACTTAAGATAAAAGAGGCATTTCATATTCATAGACAACAACCTTCCTTGAATCAGCAATAACATCATGTAAATCTAAAACTATCCTTTTAATTCTCACTTTGTCACGTTTTTTGTACATTCCGTTGTTACTAACATAATTAGCATTTTTTCTTTCTTATAAATTCAACCTGTAACGCTTTGTTCGTTAATCAACTGAAGATGACAGAAGTTTCTGTCGAAACATGTCTTATAAACTCAAAAGTGTTGTCGTTTTCTTTAAAGTACAAAGACAATTACAGAACAATGCTTTTCA
>JAHPZR010056279.1:125000-150000 GCA_019787425.1 Platygyra sinensis | reverse complement strand
TGTTGCCTCGTTTGAGGGAAAACATTCTTTTAAATGTTGAGTTTAGGAACGAGACAACAAGGGCTAATTTGCAAGAAAATGAAAGAAAACTAAACTGGTAACCATTTTGGAACAAGGTGTATTGCGATGTTTTAAACCACATTTAACAGTGAAGGCTTTGTGGTCCACACAGCCAGAACTTATCCTGGTTCTGTAGCATACAATGACTCAAAGTATTTCCACTCTCCCCTCCTGGAATTGATGCTTGTCCTTTGCAGAGCTGCACCCCCCTCCCCCCCAACATTACAGCAGGCACTGAGAGTTAAATCTCCTGCCCAAGAACACAACACAACACTGACGAGGGCTCAACCCCAGGCCAATTGATCCATAATCCCATGCACTAACCATGAAGACACTCCACTGTGCATCGCATATTTCTGAAACTCCTGTTCGGTTCATTTTTCAGACAAAGACTTAAATTGCAACATCAGCAAGCCATCATGCACCAAGAGCATCAAACCATGGTGAAAGCTGTTGGTAGATTTATGGCGGTATGTGCAGGTTTTTCTTTCACTGACAATAGACAGTCCCGTTTTTGAGGATTTAGATTCTCGTAATTTTGTACAACGTCTTCAGGAGTTTTAAGGGAGGGGTGTCTTGGGGGTCAGTAAGGCTCAGATACGTGGAATACATATATACCTCTTACTAATCTCGTCTTCTCGGTCCTTAACGTAGCCTGCGACCAGGCTCACGTCGGAGCCAAAATGTCCGCGGCGATGCGAGTGCGAAATCAAGCGGCTTCACCGCGAGTCACCTCTTCACAAGACTCCTTCCCGCCGTATCGCTTTGTTCTTCGTCGCTTGCGCGCGTGACTCAAAGGTGAGCCGTCTAGCAGGCTAGTCCGTACTGTAAGTTACGGATCGTCCGTCGTTTACCCCCTTCGATTTATGACCCAAGCGCGAAAGATATTTATTGTGTCTGTACGGTGTCTCCAAGAACGACTTCAAATTTCTGAAGCACGTGAAATTAAGCAAAACAAGTCTCATCGAAATCGTTGTTACGGTCGTTAGCACATTGTAATACGCAATTTAAAGTAAAAGAAAGCTTTAAACTTTACGTTGTGATAAATCACGAAACATTTTGTCGACAAACTGCGCCCTACAATAGAATACGGCTCGCGAAATTGACCAATCACAGCGCTCGTACTAACAGAGATGAAATAAATTTCCATCTTTGATTGTGTTTAATAGTGGAAGGCAATTTATGACACGAGTAATTACGTCATAAGACAAAATGTGGTGACAATTCTTTATTTTTTAACGCACACACAAAAAGGTGCTACTTTTTAAGAATTACATTGTACATATACTGATGCAAACTCAATTGTACTTGAGTTAGAATTGAACCAGTTAGATTTACAAGTAGAACTCAGCAGAATTTGACTCCACTTTCACATTGTAGTTTTGATTGCAGCATGTAACCTCTCAGATTATGGTACTAAAAATTATCAGGCTCAAGCTTGTTTAAAGTTTGGGTGACCTTTTGTACTGGACACAGATTTATCTTGAAACTAGAATTTTCCAGTCTTTGAGTCTTTTAACAACCAGGGATACATCCAATTTGGTTATTCAGTCCAAAAACATTGTATTGTAACAACTTAAGTGACAATTTCTTTCTTGTAGGAGCTACAAAGGAACAATCTAGATGAAGACAGCATTATTAATTTAAAGGAATTAAGAGGAGTGTTTAAGAATGTAAGTAAAGAAACGTTTCCAAATCCACCTTTTCGTTTTCGCTTAAAATATGGTGGATTATTTTCACGTGGACTTCGCGAAATTTCCCGTTTACGAGCATCAAGGAATCGCCATATTTCTGAGCCCCTTTTTCTTTAGCTTTTTTCTTCAGTCCGTTCTTTACCTTTGTTTTGAAGAAAATCTCTTACACTGCAAAGAGGACCTGCTATGTCGTAACATTTTTCAAATCAGGCTGAAGAAAAAGAACTCTTTTACCCATTAGTTCGTGACATTTGGAGAAATACCTGTAAAACGACTCTCTTCTTTAACTATGATAATAAGCCATCGATCGTTGTACGATCTTTTCAACAAATTCTAGCAATAAGAAGAGAGGTAAAAATTGAAGGCATGAAGGTCGTGCACGTAAAGTCGGCACAGTTTCAAAACCCTACAATTGCGGTGCTCTTCAAGCTATGTTGTTTATGTTCATTGTTCTTATCTAAAACAGCCTTTAGAGTTTACCAAAGATGATGCGGAGTTGTTGTTTGGTCCCGATGCTGATTACAAGGCAGCTTTTGAAGAGCTGGATACGGACGAAGACGGGGAGGTGAGAGGGGATTTTAAGGTTGGGGTGCCAACGGACACCAAGTACATACATGGGGGCTTATAACAAACACCGATCCAATGTAGTCTTTTCATAAGTTTGTTGCTATAAAATATGATTCGAAAGTTAGATCCTTACAGAATGTTCCGAGACTTAAAGTATCCTCATAATTGCGAAAAACCCACACGCTGTTTGCCATTGTCAGGTTACTTTCTTTATTGTCTATGCGTCTGGTACGCTTTCGCGTGAACCCAGTATGAAAATCCCGGATGTGATGTAGCATTCTGGGCGATGTTTTTAGTTCATTTTCACTTCTTAAGATGTATGTTCGCCAGTTACATTAAGCGCATGTAAATAATGTGATATCTTCTTTCAAATATTAGATTAGGAACTTAACTCTTTTTAATCCAGTGAGTTTTCCTTTGCAAACCCTCAAGGTTTTTAAATCTTTATTTAAACTATATTTTGTATGGAAATAAAGGAACTTGAAACTTAAACTTAATATTTAGAGACATTTTACCTAAGACGTCGCATGCTGTGGTAACCAACATAACTCCAGTTCCTTATACTTTATTAAAGGACAAGCTCGGGCTTGTAATTGTTTCTAAGAGATTTCATTTCACTGTAAGATAAGTTTATCTTCCTTTGCAGATCACCTTCCAAGAATTAATGGCGTTTATTGAGAAAAAGGGAGTCAATCTTCAAACAAGATTTTTAGGCTATGCCAGAAAGGACATCAAACATTTAGGAGAGTTTATACAAACACTGCAGGTACGTTTGGGATTACTTCAACTTTTTTGGATATTCGCCAGAAATAATAAAATCTAATGACAAAACAAACACTTCATAAAATCTTTATGAAGTAGCTCAGACAAGGTTCGCAACGAAATGTTTTCAGTAATTCTTACAGTTGGTATTTTGCAAGGTGGCAAAATTCAAACGAAACTTGAAAAACTACCTGAACAAAACCAAATGTAACTGTTTTTTTTCCTTGCCGTTGCTAGTTATTATTGCTATAGTCGTTTTAACTTCTTAACGACAAAGCTGTGCTTAGGAATTTTTAGTCTGCGTAGCAGCCGTTTCCATTCCCTCTCCAGGCGGAGATCGAACAAGCGAGCGAAGGAGCACGCCTGGAGCGAGCAAAAAATTGGGGAGAAGTGGGGGGGGGGGAATAAGCGAGAAGGGGGAGGGGTGGGGAGAAAAGGACTCTGCTCCTTATTTTTCGCACTCTCTTCCAGTTTCGTTCCCTTCGCGTAAGTTTTTGCAAACGCCCGCTACGCAGGCTAAGGAATTTTGTGTACAATATGATTATATGCAAGCTTGCTTGCGACGTTCTTGACAAAGTTGACCAAGGCATGACGTACTGCGTTCTCGGCGGCATTCATGGTTTTTGATGTATGGAGTTCCATCTTGGTTCATATAGTTTAGTGTATAATGAGTACATGACATTGAACAGTTCTTTTTTCCACTTGTTTTAGACCGCATTATCTGTTAATGTGAAGAGAGTGTATGTAGAGGTAAGTGATCATTGAAGCATAATTGGAAAGCCCAAGGTGTTGTTAAAAGGTTGCTTCTTGTTTTAAATTTGATTTACACTGGGATATGTTACATTATTTTATTTACAGTACATCACTCACATTACAATTCCTTCACTGACAAGACAGGACCAAAATCTACTCAGAGTGCTCTATATTACTAGTTCACATCTACTACTTACAGAATACCGTATTACCAGTACATACTTCAATGCGCTCTATCACTAACCTGCATCACTTGCTCTACCTGGTGGCATTGCCTACTCGCAATACCTTACATTACTTCCTTACAATATACTTACTTACAAACACTACTTACATTAAGTTTTCGTCTTTCTTACCTGCAGAAAAAGGACGTTGAGCGAACGATTGGTATCGATACTGATTACATTGAGACAAATGACTTCAATTTGGAGCCTGCCGACAAACTCTTCCTCATTGAAGTAAGACACTATCTGTATGAATAACCCTGTACAAACAGACACGCATCTTTAAACGCTCGATGCGTTTTCCGATAGCCTCCGAGAAAATGAGCTATGGGGGCGTTTTTTTCTGTTATATGAAGAAGACGAAGAATTGTTGGCATTGTACAACATCGTCGTACGTAGTGGTCTATTAGTGAAATTAGTTCAGACCCTATACTCTGCTTTTCCCACTCTATATAGGAATTAGAACCTGTGTGATTTCAACATTAATTGTTATTTTAATTTGGTGAAATTATATATTAACATGCACGCAACTATTTGAAAACTTGAAAGGAAGAATTCTCAAGAGTATCATCACATGGTCTGAAATTGAGCAACAAACCGCTAAGTCGAAGAAAGGTCTTTTAACGTGAAATGATCAAGTTCTGCGTTGTCTGGAGAACGTGAACCACGACGGCTAATTTGTTTAAATTTATCGCTATGTTCCAGACTTAGCTTTTTGATAGCTTTGACGGTGATAAACAAAGTAAATTATTTTAGAGTACTGAGAGATTCGTAGGTAAAATTTATATTCATTTTTTACTCGACGTTGTCCTCGAAGTTATTTAAACTCCCTGACCTTGATGTTAACACAACACACGATTCTGTCTTCTGTAATATGTAAATGACACTTTGGGATCTCCCTAATTAGCGTGCAAACCTAAACACAAGAGTTCTTGACATCTGTCTGCTCTACAATGTAAGACATAGTATTATGTCTTCAGATGTGTAGATGTCGTGATGTCGTAATGAGAAAGTACAGCATGAGATGTGATGTAGATTCTTGTAGCGCTCAATTATTTTCATTTCCCATTTTTCTCCAGTCTGGTAGAAGAGCGACCAAGGCGTTTCTTCGAGAGTACAAACAACGCTTGGAGAAAGAGAAGGAGAAACTAAACACGTCTAGCGTTGCTAACCAACAGTCAAGAGTAACTGTTAAGGTCAGATGTGCCTCAAACTCACCAGAGAGTGCAAAAAAGGTCCCACGAGATCGCTTAGACTCTTTAAATTCACACAGTGACAAACAGCGTAATTCTGTGACTTCAGTAACGTCATTAGAATCAAGCCTGGATGAGTCGTCCGCTCGCAAAGGGTTAGCCTTTCGCCTGCCTCCGCTGTCACACGAGAGAAAAACCTCGGGCACAAACCCGCCTATGAGTGTCAGAGAGGGGTCTGGGGACAGTGTGACAAGCGCGAGAAAGGTTGATGTCGATGTGGGAAGAAGTCCAAGGGTTGGCGGTCGAATAAATACCAGAGTTAGTGACATATCAAGTTAAGTTATAGTTAGTACTATTTATTGCCAGGCAAGGGCTGTCTGACGACAATACTGTGTGTTAGCGGCTTGTGAAAACAAATTTCTCTCTTTCCTTCTCAATTCGAGAGATGACGGTGTCGAAATTAGGGCGAAAAATTCAATTCTGATGTCGTAGCTCCACAGACAACGATGAAGTGCCTGATTGGTTATTGCTCGTGTTTGAATTTTCCCGGGTTAGTTACAACCAATCAGAACATTTCAAGGATCTCCGTAAAATTACGTCATCAGTGAGTTCTTCCTGACGTATTTTTCGAACAAAGAGAATCGTGTGTCGCCTTACAGAAGGTCCTGGATTGCGTATTTCTTGATGAGGCATAAATATGTGCTTTCAACACGGACAGATTTTACATTGGTCACGGTAGGGAAATATAAAGCAATGATTGAAGCTGAATAGGATATGAAGAGTTCTGCAGATCAAGAGCATCGGTGGATATAAACACCCTCCGAGATCTGCAGAAGCCTTCATATCCTACGAAAGCCGAGTTCAATAATTGCTTTATTATTTATTCAAAATATCTTCGAACTCTTAAAGAAGAAAATGAGCTCTTTGTTTTTCTGCTCACCAAAAATAGCACAATCTCGTCCCCAGGTTTTCTCGGTCAACGGTTCAATAATCTGCAGCGGGCTGCACTGTTGACGTCATTTTGACGCTATCGGTTCAATAATCTGCAGCGGGCTGCACTTTTGACGTCATTTTGGCTCAACGTGGCAAAATTCTTTCCATATTTGGTCAACAACAGCTGGTTATGGTGAATTGTGCGTGTGGTTTAAACCAATCAGAAACGGGGAAATATTTTGAATGAATAATAAAGAGGTTTACGACCCTTAAATAAAACCAGTAACAGAGACAAGCAGTCACAGATCTCACGATTATAATAAATTTTGGATATTTTGTAAAAATGAAATTTGGTGGGTTTACTCCGCGTTTGACCTTTTTTGAACTTAGTACATTTTAGTTAAACCAACATTGAAAATATTTTTAACAGGCTCAAAATCTGAGCTTCAACTTAAAGTTTTTATTGCACGAGGCTATAGTTAACATTGTCAACTGAAACAGTCATGGTAACTGTTAAATATGTAACAACTTAAGAGGTGGCAAAGAAATCTGGAACACCGATCAGGCTTCAACGGAACGAACCCAAGAACTTTGTGATGTCAGTGTAACGCAGTGGTACTGAGTTATGAATCAAACAAAAATTGAGAACTCTGTATTCGTGAAATCTTGAATATACCAGTATCAGATAATGTATATAAATTGTTCTTTAGCTTTTGAAAAAAGGTACAAATTTTTAACTTGAAAAGAAAATGAAATAAATAAACAATTAGATAATCCCACTGAAAAAGTCGTTAAAAAATTGAAAACGATAGACGTGCTGGTGAACGCGGCTATACATAACAAAGTGCTTTTTTTTAACCCAGGTTAAGACCTTCAGGACTCTTTCCCGGGTTTCCTTTGCTACTACAAAAACTTGTTGTTGTTACGTGATTGTCAGAATACAAAGGAGATGTATCTTTTTTTTTCTTAAATCTTGCAATCTTTAAACTCTGGTTTTAAAGGTATTGATAATTATGTAGGTAGAACGACACTTTATCTTGTTGTTGTGTAAAAGCTTTAATAACCACCGCAGATTATCTCACGAGAGTATGGGCTCAGTACAAGTGGGTTGGGTGAGGTCGGGTTGATGTACATTTTGTTGTATAGGTTAACTAATTGTTGTTTAAATTTTTGAAGATTTTTTTGTACAAAGTGTCAATAGAATATGCATTATTTTCTTTTCGTCTTAAAAGCACCTTTCTTTATAATTGAGATGCGTATACTTATGGTCTAATTCGTCAGTTTCATGCAAGAGAGGTGGTTAGGAGCAGCCCTTGTTCATTTTGTGGTTTTGTAATTCACTGGTACTACTGCGATCAGTGATTCTATTTGTTACTTTTGGAAAATTATCTTTAGGTGACTTACAGCATGAAATATGCATGTATGTCCAGGTACAACAACTTCTTACTAATCATTATAGCGAAGATAGTTGTTTACAGATATTGTTTTTGTTATTTTAATGTTGAAAACGTTAAACAAAAGAATTCTTTGTTTCACCAGCCAATAGTTCTCTGGTTGGCATATTAATAACAATAGGTGACGTCACTGATATCTTTGCTATACTGCATATTGTTATTCAACAAATTGTCACGATGCCCATATTTCGTCAAGAAATTTATTTTTTAACTGTCGTCCGGACTCAACAGATATCGTTGCCTAGACTTAGTGTGCAATAATTGGAAGTGCATTCAAGGAGATTCGTCTGACTCGGAGACCGCCCAAAAGGGTTGCACAACCAGAGTTATCGAGCTGTAAAAATTCGTGGACAATTTGTTGACTATTAAACAGTAGACCAATTTCAACATATTAAAATTCTGCATGAAACAATGGATCTCATTACGGGGTTCAATTTTTTTTATTTGGGGATAGGTTTGCTGGGATAATATGTAGGAGTCCGAGCTTATTTTCGTGTACAGGTTAGCTATTTTACTAAGATCACGTGTTAACGGTATCCCCTTTGTCAAAGATCACTTGCGCATGTTAGCATTTTACGAAGATATTCTAACATGGCTCCGAGGCTTTCAGGCCAAAATTGCAAATTTTTTAAGCTTCTTCAAGAGAAGAAGAAAACAACGCTAAATATAGAGGTTTGTCTTGAAAGCGTCGGAGCCATGTTAGAATATTGATATATCGAACGTGGCCTATTCAATGCATTCCTTTGTTCTAGGCGCGTGAGTAAAACAAGGTTATGAAACGATAGAACGAAAGTCTAGTCTCTCTAGCATGCGCAGCAGGCGTTTATTTCTAAAAGCTCGCGAACGGAACGAAACTTCCAACGAGTGCGAAAAAATCAGGAACACGGGGACGAGGTGGGGGAAAGGAAACGATTCCTTTCTTTTCCTCCCTCCCCTCTCTTGCTCAAATCTCCCTTTCTGGAGAATGGAAAGAAAACGTTTGCTGCGGGCGCGGAAGATGGTCTATCTCAAAAGCTGTGGAATGCAGTAAGCAACTTATGTGAATTATTCAAAAT
Source organism: Platygyra sinensis (assembly GCA_019787425.1). Lineage (NCBI taxonomy): Eukaryota > Metazoa > Cnidaria > Anthozoa > Scleractinia > Merulinidae > Platygyra > Platygyra sinensis. The sequence continues at coordinate 141,305 of JAHPZR010056279.1, read as the reverse complement.
CTCTAATTTATTTAAAGTCTCGTTAAAATTGAAATGTAAATGAATTATATTTTTCTCTGATGATCATACATTTTTGGTAATGTTTTCCATGTGCATTGCATGTAGTGTTACATGAAATAAAATGTTTATTTTTGTAAGAAAGGTTGTTTCATGTGTACAATCGACTGATCAGTCGATCCTTAAGCGGCCTTCACACGGCAAACTTAAGTTGGCAAACTCGTGTTGGAAAACTTCAAAAAGTTGGCAAACTCGTTCCTTCACACGTCAAACTCGTGGCAAATAACAAACACGGCAATTTCCAACATGGCCGCTTTTTAGTGCAGTTTCAATCACGTACTACAGTGAAACAGAGGATAAGAAGAGAAGAACCAGAAAGCGGTGGAGAATTATAGAAAGGTTTGTACGAAACCAAGTTTGTCCGCGCGCCCCTCCGTTTTGTTTTGTTTGTTTTTAGTATCTTTGTAGGCTATCAGGATGAAACGTCCCGAACAGCCAAACAATTGTGAACCGCTTTGAGATTAAATTTAAAAAGTGTTGACTCGCGTCCCCCATTTTGTGAAGTGTCACGCAAATAAATCACGTCAATAGAGCTCGTTTTGATTGGTTGAAAATTACCAACACATGTTGGCCAACCGTTCACACGTCAGATACGAGTTCACCAACACGAAAAAGTTGGCGAGAATAGAGGCAAGTTCTATTCGTCGCCAACAGTTTGCCAACTTGTTTGCCGACTGTTTTTGTGCCGTTCACACACATCAACTTGAGTTTGCCAACACGAGTTTGCCAACTTTTGTTTGCCGTGTGAAGGCAGCTTTAGATATCCGAGGGATCCACTTTTACCAAAACCCAAAATGAACCATATTGGATATTTTTGTAAGGTTGACTTAGCCTGCGAAAACAGCCTCCTTCTTCGCTCCCGGCCCGAGTGGCGTTTCGCGTGAAGGACGTCTGCGATTCACCGCAGAAAATTCCATACTGATGACGAAAATCTGTCCCGCGAAACGCCACTAGGGCCGAGAGGGAAGAAGGACGGCTGTTTTCGCAGGCTAAGGTTGACTTCACGTTGAGAACGGGACACAGTGCAGGGTCGCCATATACTTAAAAAGATTGAAAACGTCGAGTCGAAGTGGGACATCAGAAATGTAAAAAGGAAAAAATGGAGATTTTGGGGCTGGATATTAGCCATTTTAGCTTTAATCTAGTCAAAAAGGCATTTGCAACATGACGGCTTGCCTTTCTTGCCACGAGCATCACGTTTTACGACATTTTGGCTCGGGCTTGCGCAGAAATCACAATTTTGAGACGAGAAAGTTACCTACGTCTTTTCGTTTTGATTTGTTTCCCGCCTTTCCTTTTTCTTTTCTTTTTGCTGCAGTGATTGACCTTCTACTGGGCTTGCTTGCAGTAAAAAAACTTCTAAGAAAGCGTCATCGAGACGGGCAATTTTTACCATGGAGTAACCACGTGCTGTGGCAGGAAATTTTGCTCAGAGGTATTCACTCAGCTATTTGAGCATTTTTGTGCATATCTCAAGCTCCATTAGGCGGATCACTCTGATCTGGGTATTTTTGGAAAGATCTTTTCCTCCTGCAGAAGTTGAGTATAGATGATGCCAATTTTGGTCAAAGGTGATGACGTCAGAAGTGGAAGAAAGGCCAAGGCTCGTCACGGCCGGGCAGGCCAGCACAGGAGTCAATGGGTTGGGAAATAGTACGCGATTGCGAAGGCTATTTTGGCTTTGCTATTGATGAAGGTTTTTCGGGTTCGGTATACTAACAAACTACTGTTAGCTGCAAGGCAAGGCTATTATCGCAAATGAGTCAATGCGCGGTGTATGGCATTCGCAAAATCTGTATCCAGAATCTTTAATAAAATGCATGGAAATCGGCATTTGAGCTTCATTTATTAGAGAAAAGGATTTCCTTACTTCGTAAGGCTACTAATAGCACAGCTGACATTTATTTAGAGCTTCAGGCAAACTGTTACAAGTTTTACAAGTTACAAGTTTTATTATTTTTTACACTGTTTACAGACGTGATACAACTTAATATAACATAGTTTACAATTATATAGAAATAAAAAAAATACAAACAAAAGTTAACCAGAAAAGAAACACTATTTAATCGTGTACAGTGACCAAAGTACAGTGACTTATTTTCACGTGAACAGGAAAAGTCGTCTGACTTGCAATAATTAAGCTTAATACTTTCCAAGTACAGCGGCCAGTAATAGTAATAATAATAATAATAATAATAATAATAATAATAATAATAATAATAATAATAATAGTAATAGTAATGGTAATAGTAATAATAATAGTAATAATAATAATAATAATAATAATAATTATAATAATGCTAATAATAATAAAAAATAATAATAATAATAATAATAATAATATTTCATATTCTTGGATCTGTAAATAGTCTTTTTTTTAACATATGAATAAAGTTTTATTGTTATATAACAATAACAATAATAATAATAATAATAATAATAATAATAACAATAATACAGTACAGCTCGTTCGGGCAGTCACTACGAAATTTTCATATCTTTTCCCTTGAAATGAAAACTGTCAAATAAATTAATTTTGTTATTTTGTGCCAGTGATCTCGTTAAACCCCAAGGAGTTAAATATTAGTCTAACAATACCTTAACCCTCAATACTCTCAGTGCTAGAGGTTCTCTAATGTTGCAACAAACTGATTAATTGCACCAAAAAAAATCAATGCCTTCGAAACAGGTCATTTCCGAGAATTGCCTTGAGCCTCTTTCTCAAAGCAGGTCTTGGTGCCCATTCTTTTATATGAAAATGAGATTTCATTCACCTGCAAACTCATGTTCATTAGAATAGCTGTGCACCGGGACTAGCTTTGATATTAAGGCTTTGGGCAACTCAGGGCAGGGCTAATGGCATCACAAGAGATCGACATAGCCCCACCTCACAGTTCTGAGGATCTCCAAGTGACCTTGTTAAAATAGGCAATATTGAACACATGACAGCAGTAATAACTTATTAACACTTGAGGTGAAGCCTCCCTTTATGACTAGGCTATGTTTACACTTGGTACCCGAGCACATTGCCCCAATATGATTCTCACTAATGTAAACACCTTTTTCCAAGCACTAATCACACCAGAATTCGGCCAGTGTCAATGCCTGGGAATAAACTCGGGTAGTGAATGATACTTGGGTACTTGGAGTACCAGTGTCTGAATGCAACACTATTTTGTGCCGACACCCAAGCACCAGTGCTCGGGCATCAAGTGTCAACACAGCCCAAGATCCTAGAACAATATACCTCTCAAGCAGATAATTGTTAACATTAAATGCCAGGTTTGCTTTTTGCAATACATTAACTGTCTGTACACAAAAGTCAAATGTTTCAACATGAACAATAATTTATGCAGCAGGACTTTAATAAAGAGTACCCCCATCTGAAAATGAAACAAACCTCTAATTTGAAGCAAATATTCACAAAGCGTGGCGTTATTTAAGACTTTTCATTTTAAGACAATGGTCATGTTGTCTAAGTCATTTTGACCCAATCCTGACACTATTTATTTCTCTATAATTCCTAGATACATAGAGCCCCTAATGGGCACTTGAGTAACACCTAATATATTTCTGAAGCTCTACATTTACAACCGTTTTTCCTGTTTGGTTTTTTGTTTAACTGTGCCTTGATTTCTCTACCAGGAACATAACAGCGATCCAGTACCAAACATTAATTAACAATAAAAAAGTTAAAACATTTCCTTATTCATGCCAAATGACAATGATAAAAAATTATGTCAATACTGCAAACAAATGTGACATTGCAGTCCCAAAAGAGCCTGATTACTGGTGATTTTACAATAACCACATTTTGCATTATTTTACAGATTCCAGAACAGAAGTCATTAAATATATATACTTTTCCATTCTGTAACTTGTGGTAAAGCAGGTTCAGGATCTTACTAGCCCTGAAAATTCTCACCAGCCAGTGACAGGGCTGTCAATAAGGGCCGTAACTTGTAACACATGTTATGTTTGTATAAGTGCTTGATGGATCCTTCATGTTACGGGTGAACTGGCCTGTAGTTGATCCAATTCACCTATGAAGCAACAAGTTTGCTACAGGTGTGAAGATCAAGGCTACAAGTGAATTGAAACTTAATGACAGCCCCGACTGGAGTTTTAGATCCATGATGGTTTAGATAAATTACTTAGCAGCACCATCCAACCACAGTAGGGCTGGTCAAATGTATCTACATTGAACGGCAAAATACTTCTTTCTGCTTCTGTATCACAATAATTATCCAAATTCCTGGACTATTGAGCACATCATGATGCTGTGAGGGAAGGTTTTCTCATCTAGAATCATTACCATTCACAATGGTCATCACTTTTCCTGCAAAAAATGAACAAGCAATGTTTTTAAATATTTTATTTAATTTAAAAAAATGATAAAAACTAAACACTTCAACAAAAAGTTGCATAATTATATCCAATTTATTTAATAGTTTTTTTTATAATTAGGTTTATAATGATTTGCATAATTTATCAATAAATTTTTAGATAAGTAATCAATAACTATAATCAATCTATTCATTAATTGACTGAGAAAATTACTTCAGTGTGATTTGCTGAGTATGCAGATTAGCCATTGCTTTTACATATGCACTGCCATGAAGATTTATCTCAGTGAAAAAAATAATAAACATGGGATTGCATAATTTTGCATAATTTATTGTACATGTATAAATGTGAGTGCAAGGGATCAAGTGCATTTCAAATTATCTCAAAATTATACCAGGTATTAGGGAAGTACAGTTTGAAAAAAACTCTCATTAGTAATTGATAATAAATAAATCAATGCATAAATTATTAATAATTTCTAAATAGTCTTTATGCGAAATGCATTTTAAAATGAAAAAAAGATGTTGGGAAATTGCATTTTAAAATAACTATAAAAGCTAGTGCACAATGTTTTGGCATCTTTTCTAACCTTGAACACACTGGCATACTCCATTCAAATGCAAAACTGTTAAATTACATGCATGGTATTTTTCTTGACTAAATTAGAACCTTACTTGTACTTAAAAAATCTGCATTTGAAAATGGTGACAAGATTACACAGAACACCATGCACTGGCATTTAGATTTCTTTGAAATATCATTTCAAAGTCATTTTGACATCCTTATCAAGTTTACAAATTAACAAGAATTATGCTTAGTCTTTCATTCAAAAAATAACCAGGTGAGGCATGAATAATTTTATCCGGTTTGGAGCAAGAAAAAAATCAGGTTTAACAAAAACAGAGAGCTGTAAAATACTCACCATCAGCTATCCCATTTTGTTGCTGCATTTTTCGAATCTTTTTCCTTTTTTTACTTTGCTCTGAACCATAAGACCGTCTACTCTTTCGTATGGGGCTTCGTTGGAAGAGTTCCTCTGTATTTAGCCAGGGATGATTTAAACATTCTTGGACTGACAGCCTGTCACTGAGGAAATGGAAGTAGAACAATTTCGAGATCATGCTTGATTTGGTTGGATATTTGCAAATGAAGGAAGTCTATACCGCAGCTTAGCTGACAGAATTTGGCATTTTGTTTTGGTGGCAATTCAGGCATATGTGAACACCAGTGCAATATGGAAGTAGATTACAGTACAGTTCAAAAGGTTTGTAAACATTTTTGTCTTCATTTCTCTAGACAACACTTACTCTGCATCTCTTTGAAGAAGTCTCTTGATAAAATCCTGTGCAGTGTGGGAGATGTTCTTAAAATACTCCTCTGGAAAATCTAGTGAAGCTAAGGAGACATTGTAGCACGTTTCTTGTTTATCTTCTCCAGCAAATGGTGACAAACCAGTCAACCTGTTAGTAGTTGCAAAGAGAAAGTTGATGAATGTGTGTCAGTGAGACAATCTGTAGGATGGTTAGCTGTCATCAGCTGGTGTCTCAAAAAAGACAAAGACCTAAGATCTTAGACCTAAGATCGATCTATCTAAGACCTAACATCTAAGGTCTAACATCCAAGACCTAAGACCTCCTCCAAATCACAGGGGATCTAAGGTCTTAGTTTTCGAGATTTGTGGGGTCTTAGGTCTTAGATCTCAGTTTTTGAGACACTGGTCATCAACACTAGTAAGTAATTAATGTGAAGATTTAAAATTGATATCTCAAAGTAGCAGTAGTCTTGTAGGTTCATGTAGTGTTCCTAGTTAAAACCATAACAACTATGAGGGGAAGGTGTGGAGTGCAACACGCACATGTTATGGTTGAGCTATATAGTATGTGCTGCAACACAAAGTAAAGAAGGTGTACAGGTTATCCACCACCTTGCCAAGCCTGTATACTGAAATGCATATCGGTTGATGAAACATTATTGGGAAGACACTTACATGACGTAGGCAACCACGCCAATACTCCTGAAAGCAAAGAAAATACTGATCAGTAAATATCTTTCATCATCAGTGCTGGTTTACCACCAAATGCTTCTGTCAATAAATATCTTTTTGATTCTACAATCAATATTATTACACTGTTGTACAATAAATTCCAGTCTAAAAGCATAATTATATTAATACTAGTCTTCAATGACATTACGCACTAAATTACAATTTTTAAAGGCCTAGCAACAGTTTTAATGGATAGCAATTCCTTAGCTATACCTAAACTAAAAATGCAACCTTTGATTTTAAGTAAAGAAAGAAAAATGACTAATTTACACTGCCTAAAATTTACACCTGAAACCTAAATACTCACATGCAAAATAACAAAATTTAAGCCCTTACCAAATATCACTGGGCTTTCCTACAGGCTCAAATTCAAGTATTTCAGGAGCTAAAATCAAAGTTAGCAGAGAAAATATTATTAAGCAATTAAGCATCTATTGTATGTTATATTACTTGTGTGAAATTATAGAGTCAACAATGATCTTTTGTCAGATTATTACATATTAGATTAGGGTGCCAAGAAAGCAAATTTTTCAAGCTAATCAAGGTGTGACTCCTGAAAGAAAATTTTCCCCAAAAACTTTTTAGTTGCCCATCATGCAGGCAAGAAAAGAACAGAATCCAAAAGCTTGCCTGCAAAGTGCACAATAAGTACTGATGTCTGCTGAAGAACAAATTGCACTGAAAGTATACATCAATGGTACGAAGTGGCACTAAATTTTTGCAGGTTCAACCTTTTACGATTTTTGCCGTTTTATTTTCCATGATCCACAACAACAGTTCCCATAAAAATAAAGTTTTCTCCACAAAAATTTACTCCTCTGAGGAAATTACACATACAAACATCACATGTAGAATCATGTTGATCCAATTTATTTAAAACATCAAATAAAATGATGAAGTTGATCATGGTACCCTACAAGTGCAGCTGCTGATGACTGATTACTGTGCAGTGAAATAAAAAAATATGAAAAATATTTTCAAATAAATGCCAATTTCTGAAAATTACAAAAACTGATACTCAGCTCGAAAAATATTTGTCTCTCACAATCATTAAAATTAGTTCTTGCAAAATACACAAATACCGATCTGCAAAATAAAACTCTACCCTGCAAAACTATTTTGTGCTAGGCAGTAAATAGCAAAGCAGAATGGAGCAAATAACGAGCATAAACCTAAGAAATAACATAATAGATGTGTTACGCGAGATAAAAATGCAACGCTTACCAACATACTCAGGTGTTCCAACTATTAAGCAGATTTGTTCACCATCTTTAATCTGTCGTGCTAAACCAAAATCAATGATCTTGATCTCTGGGTATGCATGCTCTGTCATCAGAAGTATATTGTTGGGCTGCCAAAAGATTAACACACAAAAAAGGGTTTTGTTAAAATCTACATTTAATTTACTGAGCTGCAAAATATTTTGGGTGATTTTAATTTTGCACAAAAAGGTGTCTCCAATAAAATGTCCAAAATTTTTAAGCATCCTTGTTTCCTAATTATGGAGCAACGTTAACATTTCACAACTTGACAGAAAGTTTGCTATATTCTCATCTATCAAATCAGAGACGAATTTTTCAGTCTAATTTGTATTTCGTAGGCATATTTTGTAGGTGTCTGACATTTTGGTTTTAGGGTTGTTAGGGTTAGGATCCAACTGAAAAAAAAGTGTTCAAAAATTAAAGGGCCGAAAATAAAACATCCAAAATTTTAATGTTCAAAATTTTTTGTAAGTTATGTATCTGTAGTAATTCCTGTTGGGTCAGTTCTAACCGTGAAAAACTTTCACTATGCTCTGTTAAATTACATGTATATAAGAACTGATTTTTGAGCCAAAGCTAAACTAAAACTTAACGTAATTTGAAAAAAATGTCAAAAACATTTTCAAATAAATGCCAACACCAAGCCGAGGGAAACATTGAGGGTCTCAGGGAAACATGTTTTGCTATACCTCCGAACTCAAAACTAGAAAAAACTGAGAAGAAAACATTTGTATTACACCGGTGTGGTGTACTGGGAACTAGCCTACATCCAGGGAACCGCAGGAAAACGTGGTTGTTGATTAAACATGGCTGTTGTGCTGTGAGTGGGGACTCTGTGTCGTTTTATTTCGATTACAAACACTACAACCGGCTGGCTCATAAATTTGCCGTGATTTCAAGGAGCACAACCTGATCATGTGCGAGACGATTGTTAAAACAAGTTGTTGCTTCCACTAAAATTTTAATGAAAATAAAAATATCATGATATCCTTTAATACTAGCTAATTCGCAAACTCATGCAATCATAGACTTTCTAAAACTAGCAGACACACGCCTGGTTAGCGTGTTAACGGCAGAGTTTCCTATGACCAATTTACATTCCACTATTTATTTACTAAAATTTTAATTAAAATAAAAATATTAATTAAAAAGATCCTAAAATACTAATTCACAAGAATTCACACACTCACACCATTTTTCACTTTCTAAAATTAGTGGGCTGTGACGCTTGGTTAGTGTTTAAGTGGCAGGCATCGAGAAATCCTTTTGTGGAATTTTGTGGATAGGTGTCCTGGAGCCACTCATACATGTGCGCCAACCTTATAATAATAATAATAATAATAATAATAATAATAATAATAATAATAATAATAATAATAGTAATAATAATAATAATAGTAATAATAACAACAATATAATAATTATTATTATTATTATAATACTTAATTAATATAGCGATATTTCTATCACTATTAATAGCTATCCGTGCTTTACAATGATTTTAAAAATACCTCACCAGTAACAATTAAGAGAAAAAAGGCAGATTGGAATATCTAAAACAGAAGTGAAATAAACTAATGAAATAACTAAGCTGTAAAACTCAGAATTAAGACTAAGATCAATACAACCTTATGATAAAAACTTACTAATTAACTAACAACTACCTATCTACCTAAATAACTAAGTAACTGACTAACCAATAACCAAGGAAAAAAAATTGCTGAAATGGCTAAAACAATACTTGAATTCAGAGTAACTGAAAATAATGCATCCTACTATATTTCAGCTGGAATGAGGTCTCGGCACTGTACATGATGGAAGGGCTGGCTAAACTACCGTCAAGTATACAACAGCTTTGAGCTGAATTGTGAATGAGACATTTCACCTGGATGCACACCGACCAACAAATATTTGTGACAATATATGTCCTGTAATCAAGTGAACAACAGCTCAGACTTGGCAAATATCCATCCCAAGGGGGTCTATGATCTTATTTTGCATCACTTACATACATCAAGGTCAAGTATATTTAGTATATTAGTACCTATATTAATTAAAGGCATCGGCATCCTCGGTGAGGCCTGTCTAAATTGCGAAAATGTCTACTGGGACTCAGTCAGCTCTATTGGAAGTTTCACTGTGTATCTATGTACTATACTTAATACATTCTATAGATCATTTATTACTAGTCACTTGTAAAAATACCATCACCTGGTATCAAGCATGCAAATTCAGACTTAAGTTCTAAGTATGCAATAACCAGCAATCGCAAGCACTATTGACATTTGGCAGTTTTCCCACGCAACCCCCTCAAAGGTTTTTATACTGCTACTTGTCTCCTTGTTGCCACCATTGACAATATTTTTGACCGCCATGTACATTTGTTTTTGTATGCTTGTTTATCTTGCACTTTGCCATCGTTTTCATTATTGAATGCAATTAGTTTTACTTTGATTAATTTCTACTTATTGACGTCCTGCTAATTAACTTCATATTGCATTGTGGTGAACATGGGCTGTCTTAATCCCAACCTCACCTGCAGTCATATGGTGTAATTTTGGCTGTTAAAATATATTGAATATGCCAAAAAAATGTTAATTAAAAAAAGGTAGTGAAGAGGTTGTGGTCGACTTAGCAGTAGGGTTCTGACTGTTGATTTAATTTATGAAAACAACCTCTATATATTGTGTCTGTGGTTTGCACTAAGACGGAAATGGCAGACCTAAAATATTCCTGAACTGTACTATATATACATCCCTGATTTGATACACAAAAAGGTGCGGCTTATACACCACCCGTGTTTACGGAAGTTTCATATTTTAATTGCCTTATTTTGTAATTCCACCAAATTCCCAAATCAATGCATTTCATAGCAGTACAATTGAACTATTCGTTAACATTTCTAAAGATTGAAGATTCTGTTACATAATTACAAAATATGCTACAAAGTGGCAAAAAAATTACTGTTAGTATTCGTTTTCTATTCTTGACAGTTCTAAATACCTCTGTGCATGGGGGGAAATTTTAAAGTACGTTCTGATTTGTAAGGGGTCTGCACCATGCACAACATCAAGACCATGAGTTATAGGGTTAATTTTATGAGGTGATGTTTAGTAAATTTGAGACTGAGGCCATCATGTTAGCAATTTGAGAAATAAAGCAGGATTTTTTTTTCAAAAATGAGCAATGCCATATTGCAGTCCAGGTAAGTAAGCAAATTAAAACTCTCAGGGACCAAGACAGTCACGCTTCAAGTCTTGACTCAGTCTCTGCTAAATCAGGGGTGGCAAAAGGTTCTTTAAAAAACGTAGGTCTTGCCAGGCTTGATTCTTTTACGTAGCTGTCAACTACCAGTCTTGCAAGGCTAAGAAAGTTTCCAAGTGCCCATTTGTTCATTTCATTTTTTTAATACATGATATCTGTATGTCTTAATTAGAACTTGCATATAAAATACTCTGAAGTGGGCTTCAAAGAAATATGCTAGTCTCACGTCCAAAGTATCATTCATCACCCTTGTTTAACTGTGTCTAAAGCAATATTCTAGCTGCAAAAAATCAGAAGTGCTATTTGGCAGACTTGTTATGTGAATGCAACACAAACAGTCCCACCTAATACCATTTGATCATTCCTTCTCAGGCACACTTTAAGCATAACATACAAAAGCCTGTTAACAGTTCAGCAACGTAGCAAAGAAAAATGGAACAAAGACAAGCTTAACCCCTCTTGAAAAATATATGACAAGTGAATCACTTGCTTGCATCCAATCAAGATAAACTATCATTTTTCTCTTGCTGTTCTTAACACAGAAAAGCAAATACTATAACACAAGGACCTCTTGTGGTGACCTACAAATAGTTCACATCAAACACAGACTTTCATGCAGAGCACAGGAATGTGTACAAACAAGACCTGGCAATTCTATGCTTTACACATTTAAAAACACTTACAAAACGCTGTTTATAAGACAAGTATTGAACACTTCTTTGTTGACAATAACTGCTAAGATGTTGTTTTGTTTATATACCAAATTCAAGGGAACATACAAAGTATGCTTGGCATGGGAGAGACTTGCACGAGAATGAAACAGGATCTGGTCTGAGTGTGATATAAACAGAACATGGAGGATTTAAATAAACTCTTTGATGACCTCTTAGGTACTTCGAGAGATACCGGCTCTTTGATTAACCATGTATTTCAATAAAGACCATATTAGGGCATGTTGTTGACAGGATAAGATTGCGTGATGGGGTCCAAAAACCATTACTAGTCATGTTTGTTAAAACAATCTTAGAAAGTAATAAAACAGCACCGAATTCAGATTTAATGAAATTATTCAGAGCCTTTTTATTTCAATACGGAAAATCAGTCTTGCTTTATTATCGATCCAAATATATTCTTTTTTGCGTACCGTGACAGGCAAAATGTTTCTCTACGGGGATGGTCGATTACATTCAGGTCAACATTTTTATAATACCGCGTGCAGCAAAAAACAAAATTACAAACATATTTTAGGAATGAAATTATAGGGCAGCAATTAAGTTGAGCCTTGAAAAATGTGTCACACTCGATTACGATGACAATGACATCATTTCCTACACAAAGGAAGGAATCATGAAGCTTCTGCGCCACGGATTGCTTCGAAAACTAAACAACCAAGGCAGGTGGTACAATTTTACGAAACCCACGAAAAAATACTGTGGCGTTAAGCTTGAATAAATCCTACCCCACTTTGAGATTTTTATATGTAGAACCGCTGCATCTCGGAAACACTTGAAAATTATTTCCTTGCTCAACAAAAGTGTGACATGTCACTTTATAAACCGGTCTAAAAGAAAACATTCTCGGCATGACAATGTCTGCGACTGATAAAAACGATTTATTCGGCTGATTTAGCTCCAGGCGGCGAGATTGAAAGTATCAAAATATATATATATATGCGCCTAATTCTACAATGCAAATAAGCTCTGTGTTATGCTGCCGCGGAGTAGAATTAAATCTTATTTGGGCAGACGCTCATTTACGAGATTTTCATTAAATGTTGATGACTGGCGTTTTCATTAATAATGAGCTTTGAAATGCCTGTGAAATGAAAAGCGGAGATCTGTAGACGTGAAATATTAAAGCGTCTAGAATGATTTTTTGATGAGCAATACGCAACTGACCACATACATTGCTCAGGCAAGGGGAAGACGCGCATTTCAATATACAAATGTCCAATTTTCGAGAACAATTGTACATGCAAGGAAAAAATCCAAACCGTGATCATAATTGGAAATCGCTTATTACACACGACCTGCTGAGCAAACAAGGATCTCCCTAGGTAAATTGATTGAATTTGTGTGTGACAAAGAAAATTGACTGTTGAATGTTTGCTGAAGTCTCCAGGCGTAACGAGACCCTCACAAAATTTGAACCCAAACAAACATTCGGAAGCAAGAACAACTCAAACGTAATATCAACACTGCAGGATTCTCACCTTAATGTCTAAATGAACATAGTCCTGATCGTGCATGTGTTTTACACCTTCGAGAATCTGTCTGAGTAAAAACACCACTTCTCTTTCGCTTCTACTCGACGCAGGTTCGTCGCTATCGTAAGCGATACAATGCCGATGTAGATCTCCGCCGAGTGCACTGTAGATAAAACACACAGCGTCAACATCGCAAACCGTTCTATCCTAAATAAAATTTTCGAACAACATTCTTGAACGACGAAGAAATACTCACAGTTCTAGGATGAGAATGACCTCGCTCCTAGTCTCAAACACATCGTAAAGTGTGATTATCTGTGGATGTTGATGGGGAAGATTCGTCGCGTTCAACACTTCCACTTCATGCCAGACCTCCGCTCTGCAGTCTTTACCTTTCCTTCTCTTGCGGACAAACTTAGCGGCGAATTCTTTTCCCGTCGCCTTTTCTCTGCAACGTTTCACGACCGCATACTGCCCTCTGAAAAGTGAAAGATTAACGCCATTCGTCGTAAATGCTGAACAGACTGCATGAAGAATCAATATATATTTCACGCAACAACTCAACACGCTACCGTGCTTACCTTCCGATTTCGTCGAAAATATCGAAGTGATTTTCAATCGGTTCTGTGCGCGGGGTAAGGGCCATTGTGAATGATATTCAAGGCTCCCCGCTTATCACAAATCTGTAAGTCGAAGAGTTTCAATCCGAAGTCACCTTGCTCTAGACCCGGCCACTATAGAAATATTCGGTCAGCCTTGACCTGTCACACTCAATCGCTCAGAAAATGCTTCATCAACTCCCCGCGTTCTTGCCGCGCATTTGCCTAATTGACCAACCAATCAGAACCGTCGAATGTTATTCGGTCTCCGCCTTCCTTTTATCGTCACTTCCGCCCACTCGCGCAGTTCCCGTATGATCACCCTCTGGAATGCTAAACTGTCATCGAAATCTCCTTAACCTGCATTGGTTTCCCAGCGGATTGATCTCCCAAAATGATTCGAGGAGAAAACGCATCTGTTTTCCAGCCTCTGACTAGCAGACAACAATCGAAGGTAAAATCGCAAAACACTTCGCTCTCAAGTTGAAGTGCACAGGAGATCGGAATGATTATATAAGAAAAAGGGACTTAATGTAAAGACTCAGTAAAAGGTACCCGGAAAGGTTATAATGCTGGCAAGGCTTAGGCATGTTGATGTTTTTTGGTTTCTTCGAAATCTAAGCACGAATAACGAAAAACTAAAGTTTTTCCAGCCCTTCTGCCAAAAAGGCGATGACAGGAACATTCTTTAAAAGTAAAAATAAAAAACTCTTTTCAGCGTGTGGTTTATCGCCACTTTAGATCGTCTAGGTTTTCTTCCAGGCGAAGCAGAAATTAATGTTCTTGTATGTACGAAAACATTAGGGCAAATAGTACTCACAACTGCAATGATTTTAAGCTACTGATGGGTGAATAGTCGCACCATCAAATTACCATGACTGAAAGGCAAAATGAGCCTGTGCCAAAATTACTTTTAAGTACTTTTAAGAGACGTTAACAGTTTGTAAACTCTACCAAGAAAGGACTTTCAGGAGCTATTTTAGTACGGAGAATGTGAAATATCGACGAAATTGTATGTTAGAGGAAATATTTGACATTTCAATCCTACATCCTATTATTTCTGTTGTATTTTTGTTGCCAAAATCGGATGGCATCGTCAGCTTACCATTTCGATTCGATCTTATCTGAAGGTACTTTACAAAGCGTTATCGCAAACAATCGACGGTTTATGCACCTAATTGCGTGTCAATGACTAAAACATGTAAACAATGTTCTAATCTTTGGGAAGAAACCATACCAACGATTCCTGAGATCGTAATAAAGTAACCTTTTGCGACACTTGCCGCGTGACACAACTACACGACAAAAATAATTACATAACAAAATTATTCGTGGTTTACAACGCACGTGCATCCGTTGGTCTCTAACCCTCAAAGCGTAGGTTGTGCAGTCACGCTGCCATTTGCCTGTGCGCAAAGTAATCTGGGTATAAGGCAGGCGGACCACACAAACACCGAAAATCCGAGATTTTAGCTTAGAGTCGATTAATCAAGTGTTGTTACTTTTACAAGCAGCTATTTGAGCTTTCGTTGCGTGACAACCAACAGGAAAATGTCCATTTTCATACTTTGTTGGCACACCAAAAAAGATTGTTCCTTACTGAACTTGTTTTCATCACCACTCTACTCAACAATACACTAATTTTTCAAGTCAAATGTCTGTTTTCAATTTTCTTTATTTGTTAAAAATTTTACAGAACTCACTACGAAAGCGCTGTAGATATGGACTGTAAGTACAAAACTAAGGAAAACAAACCTAATACATATTTATATTTACTTCTTACAAATGAAAAACAAATCATACAACGGAAACTTGACTTTTAAAAATCCTAATAAATACGCTATTAAATTTAAGACCTATGTCACGCAATTCACGCAATGGTCACGCAATGCTTCTCCAGTTGCGAGTCGACCAAAGTAAGGGTGCTTGCTTCCTCACAATGAGCAATAGCTAATAGATAATTTATCTTTTCATGACAATTAATTTGGATTTTTTTATCATTTTTTACTCTTATTTTAAAACAGATTAATTGCACAATTAAGTGAAACCATTTCGGTTTCTAGCTTCGGCGAGACACTCCAGCGTGTCAATAAATTGGTACCAGGCAATGCAACATATCTACAATTAACACAATTTCTACGGTAAAGTCGTATTTTACATCTGCCATTATTTTTAGCTGCATATTTTTAGATCTGCATGGGTGGCGTGCGTGGAGCTCTAATTTTAGACTTTTATCAGTTGCCACTTGAAACTAAAGAGGAGGCAATTTGTCGGATAAAAATTTAGGACCCTTCATCCAACACTTAGTAAATCCAAACTGCTCATTACAATTCTATATATTAGATAGCGGGTGCACCAGAATTACCCGAAATTAGTCTGTCGTCCATACAGCTGTTTTGAGAAAGTTTGCCCAACAAAAGCGTATAAGCTTGCGCGACAATGTCGAAAGGTATTTTGATGATATTGGTTTCCTGTTGCTTGATTGAAGCTAAAGGTGTTTCAGTGTGATAGCCGGGAAACAGCACA
>JAHPZR010056279.1:62500-115000 GCA_019787425.1 Platygyra sinensis | reverse complement strand
AAAGACAGACTAATCCAAAATTAAGAAGAACACCGATTTCAGTTGTGTTGTCGTTATAGACGCTGCTTGATTAAACCAATCAAAGCACAAAGACATTTACTGGTACAGTAACAGAGGGAAAAATTACCACCACAATAAATGCGTGTTATGACAAGGTGAGTATATTTAAGCATCAGAGCACTTTTTCCGTGTTTACAGAGCATCATCTAAACACGAGGAGGGTTCAGAGAATTCGAGACAGTTATGCAAACTCGAGACGCAATCGAGGGAACGCATAATTTTTAAAACTTCTCTCAGCCTCCCGAGTGTTAAGATGAGTCTACGTAAACATGGAGAAAGTACCCTGTTACTTTTATAAAAAAAAATTCTCAAGAATCTTAAATGACACAACCGTGTTTACGAACTCTAATTTCTCAAGAATCCTAAATGACACAACCGTGTTTACGTACTCTCATCTAAACACATCTATCGGCCAACGAGAGCGCGCGAACTATCATAAATGTTTTATTAACACGAATCCACTATACCCACCACTCGTGAGAGTTGTCCACATACAGCGACACCGGACTCACTTGAACAGTGTAAGTATCATTGGCAGAATACTCAAACAGACCATAATATGGATTGAACACTTGACGCGACAAAAGGAAAAAGAATTCCCTCGCTGGTCCGCCATAATCCAAACTGAAACAGCATAAAACACCCTCCTGTTACAAACCGTTTTGTTATTAAACAGAGTAGTTTTCCAATAAGTACCGTGGTAAAACTGAAACTAAAGAATTCGCAGGACTGCAGAAATAAAGCTAAGAAATAAGGCCTTGCTTTTAGGTTCTTTATAGTTCTTTCGTGAAATAATTAAGTGTCTTCCGAGTGCTGTGTGAGGTGGTTCTAACTTTGAAGTCTGGAGATTAATACTTAACGAGTGACAACTCAAGGGAAATTTCTGATGAAATGCAAGTAGCTGCAAGAGAGTGGTCGAAATTTTGCAAAATGAATTTTGGAATGGATCGATGTCGCTTGTTAGACTAGCTATGCTTAATTCAACAATGACATCTTACCCTTCCTCGCCAGTGAACTGGATTTCCAAGCGGTTTCTTTGAATCGCCCTGGCAGGCTCCTTCATGATTTGATCATAAGCGTCTTCTAAAATATGATCCCGTCGTATACTCAACCTGCCGAGAGAAGCCGCAATTACATTTCGGTTTTGATACACATAGACCAGATTTCTTTGTTATGTTTTGCTTTCATGTTTCAATCACGTTCAGTTCCTAACTAAGCTGGCAACATATTAACATTAAAAATTAAAACCTATTATTACATAAACATCAGTGTTTTATTAGGATTTCTGCCACTGAGAAAATCCATATATTTTCACATGTAAAATTACGATAATTTCACATGTAAAAATATCATTTACTATGGTTACCATAGTTACTAAAATGATCACCATTGCTATGGTTCCATAATCCCTTAAAAAGTACTTAGATATGTTGCTGTATGATCAATACATCATCGGTGCCTCCTCGGAAATCGTCGGAAATCTTCGGAAATCTTCAGAAAATCTCCGGAAAATGTTCGGAAACGTTCGCCTTACCTTCGGAACAATTTTGGAAAATCTTCGGGAATCTTCGGAAAGCGGTCAGAAATCTTCGGAAATTCGTCAAAAACGTCGTCATTGGTATGTTTATGTAATAAACAGAACACATGGGCGCTTGGAGATATGGAATTTATCTTCTCGTGTTCACATTCGATATCTCACTCGTTCGCTGCGCTCACTCGTTCGATATCGATGTGAACACTCGAAGATAAATTCCATATCTCCGCGCGCTCATGTATTATTCTCTATTTAAAATTAACAGCAGTTTTTGAAAGATTCGTACGAATCGATCTTACGTAGACAATGTCCACACTACGCCGAAAACATCTGAAAATAACGAAGATTTTCGAAAACGCTCTTCAAACCGGAGGGGTTTAACCGGAGAGGTTTAACCGGAGGGGTTTAAAACGCCGGGTTTTTCAGTGTTTTCGTGTGGACTGATTACATTCCGTATTCACATTCTTCCGGCGTAGTGTCCAATGTCGACGTTCTTTGGCCTGTCACGAAATCCATTTCAGTACTTACTTGATTTTATTAGGTCCTTGTCCATAACCCTTGTGGTAGAGCTGACGATGGAACGAGCGAACTTTAGCCTCAAAATCTCGTTTATACGGCGCAGGACTGGAACTAGCAGTTGAATCACCCATTGCACCTTTCAGCGAAGCCTCAGTGGAACTTGATCTTGACCGAGTTCCAGGAGTAGCCTGGGGGCTAGGCGAGTGACGTGTGGGTGACGACGGTTGGGATGCAGGTTCATTCGATTGCGCAATGTCTGCTGGGACATGACTGACAATGCTCTCCTCTATAACACTGCATCATAAAAAATAGGATTCAATGCCAAAAAAATCGCTGCACAGACTTACATGACTCACATGTGTCATGGGCGAAACAACATTTTACCTCAGTAACATAATGAAGTCGAGATTATTAGACATTCGCGCCAGGGCCCTCTCACCCTCTGTCTGCACTCGTCTCACATTGGCTCTGAAAGCGAAGACACGTTGAAAAGATGTATGTACATTTCGCCGGTAAGGTTATAAGATAGTAAAAGGTAAAAACTGTTAAAATGTTTGACTAAACGTTTTCGATCTTGCGATCATCTTCAGAGTGAAGATGAAGATGATCGCAAGATCGAAAACGTTTAGTCAAACATTTTAACAGTTTTTACCTTTTACTATCTTATAACGTTGAAAAGAGTTATACAAAATTACGGTTGACAAATTACCCTTTAATTTTAGCGCGAAATTTCAGCGTTATTTATAATTTCACAAGTGAAATTACACAATTGCCAGGGCAACGTTTGGCGAAAAATTTCGAGATAAAATTGACAAGTCAAAAACCAACGATTGTAAAGGTCGGCACACACGAGGAGACTAGTCTCTGCAACAAGTCGCAGGGACAAGTCCCATCGTGTGAACTAGCCATTTTTGCCACAAAATCTAGTCCCTGCGACTAGTCCCACGAATTCAAACTGGTTTGAATTTTCGGGACAAGTCCCTGCGACTTATTCCTCAAAACGCTTCGTGTGAATTGTTCGTGGGACAACTCCCTGCGACCAGTCCCTTCGTGTTAACTCTTAAAATGTTATCGAATTGTGTACTCGTGAAACTACGAAAAATATTTCACTTGCGTTTTGACAAAATTCAAACAATTTCTCTCGCCCAAAGGCTCGGAAAAATAATTTGAATTTTGACAAAACGCGCGTGGAAATATTTCCCGATTTCACTCGTCCTTATTTGCTACACACGAGTAATGGCGAAGAATAAGCTACTCACTTTAGAGTGGGGCTTCGAGCATATCCTTGGTATTTGTCTTTAAGAATATCGTCAATGTTCGGTTGAGACAAAAACGCCACCACTTGCTGGTTATAAGCTGCGAAGAGAAAGCGAGAAGAAAAAAAATGGTAAGATAATTAAAATGACTTGAGGTACAACAATGAAAGATTAAAATAAAATGAACTAACAACCGCATACGAATGTCATTTTTACAGTTTAGCCAAAATACAAAGTTAATCTCGTAAAAAATGAACGTTACATTTTGAGAATGAAAGGGGAAAAGGGGGAAAATGGAAGAGAGAAAAGGTGAAGGGGGAAGGGAAACGGGAAAGGGGTAAGAGGGATGGGACAAGCAGGAAGGGGGGAGGGGGATAGGGTAGAGTGAAGGAGAAAGCGGAAGGGGAAAGAGGGGAGGGGGAAGTGGATTTAAGCCCTTTAAAGAAAGCATGATATTATGTTTTCAAGTTGCGAGGAATGTCTACATGGAGGAAGTTCATTTGCTAACATTTTTATGCTTTAAGAAGTGACCAATTACCTGTAATCATGCTTTAAGAAGTGACCAATTACCTGTAATCACTTAAAGTGTTGCTCAGCAAATTACTGTACTTACTCATTGGAGTGGAATTGTTCAAAGTGCTTGACCGAGACGGCGTTCTTGGTGGTGGAGGCCTGGGTGGAGGAACACGTCCGCGTCGAGGCTGTAACCAGATGAAAGACAACTTTTCAATGAGGCTATGATACAGTGTTACTTACAGTCCATCAAATATTTTCGCCCGCACGCCATTGGTCTAAATGAGTCACATAACTGAATATGCCCTAGCCAAAACTGGCTGGGAGAATGATAACCCAATTTTGGAGGAGCTTGCCCGTGGTAAAAAAAAATTTGAAAGATATTAAACACAACAGCCCCCATTTGACTAAAAAAACATACGCTCAGATTTTGTCTAAGGATATTATCTTTTCCTCGTAGAGCGAGGCTATAATGGAGCTGTTTGTATACATGTCGCGTTGCGTGACATTTAGGTCACGTAACGCGATAGGAAACACAATCTACCCCATAAATCGATTAAAGAAATGTACCTCAGTTTCCGAGCGGTTACGTCTTGGAAGAGTCTCCTCCACGGGAAGGCGTGGATCAATGAAGGTCGTTGTTCGTGAATTGTGATCAATGAAATACACCTACAACAAAGTAGAAAACATAAAACACATCAACCATTATTTTAATGGACGAACCCAAAGGACCAAACGTAAAGGACTCTGGAAAGGAGTTTCCGAATTTGCAACTGGGTGTGCAATACTTTATTGTACTGCACCCCTATTTAGGCCCCCCCCCCCCCCCCACCCCACCCCTCTCTACTAGGCGGTCGGTAATTTAAGTCCCGAGGACGGCTCATCTATAGTTTTTATCGCCATTAATTAAGCCCCATAAGTCGGCGACTATCCGTTTCCCCGAAGGTGGCCGTTTAATAGGGGTTGAACTGTAGTCCAAGTGAGGCGGAGTTTCTAGTTGCAAAGTATGAGCAAACTGATCAATAAGTTTTGGGTTTTTGCCTCGTGAGCAGTCTCCAGGTCTGGACTTATCTTTCCTCTGTCTGCACTCACACCAAAAACGTTCTGATCGCTGACAGAGAGATCAAATCAGAGACTTACCTTTCCGGATTGATCGACTTTTTTATCCCAGCCAGCCGGCATGTCCATCTGAGGATCAGCGAACTGATTTAGAAACCTGACAAGCTCTACTTGATGGCGATACCTTGGAGAAAAGGGAGTTAAATTATCAACTGGTACAAAGACACGCGTGCTTATTGCATGTAGAAACATTACCTAAAACGTGACCTAAATTGAAAACGCGAGCTTCATGTTTTTAACTTTTCCATTTTCATCCCGCTATCGTTGACAATGCGTTCATATCATTACTGTTGGGTTTCCTGCAATTTAACTCCGTTCTCAAATTTGTTCATATTGCAACCCATTCCCATCCTAGCCACCGTTTGTTATTCTCGCTTCCTACCTGGTTCCTGTTGTTTGTCGAATACTGTTCTACAAAATCACCATTATTGTTGGAGTTTGTATCATCTGGAAATGTTTCAAAATGTTTTTTTTCTAACACCAAGGAAATACATCAGTGGAAATCCAAAGAAGTCCACTTACCTCTCAAACTGACTAGGATCGCTTCTGATCTTAGAAACTATGAGTTTTAACATCTGGCTATGGAAATAGTACTGACCAGGCTCCTAGTGAACAGGAATGGATATCATATTAGTTCTGTACAGAGGGTCTGATTACATATCCCAACTAGTGATAACTACCTATTTCTTATTTCTAACAGGAAGTGACCCAGTGAAGGCGTGATACAGTAATGGAGTGAAATCGTTCCATCAAAACAACGTGGAACATATAAATATTTTCCAACTTAAAAACCATACTCGCGAGAAGTGTTTGTTCAATATGAGGCAAATTCATACCCCTTTACTCAAGAAGAATTCTATTAAATCATGTCTGGTGAGAAACTTCACTGCAGGAGACTGTAAGTGATTAGCACTTCGTGACGATGATGCTGAAGACGTGGACGGAGCAGAGGACGAAGAGGGTTCGGATGAGGTGGACGGTGTGGAGGAAGGTGGCAGTGGGTGAAAAGTAGATGGTGCGGTAGAGGTCGATGGTGTGGAGGAAGCAGACGGCGTCGAAGAAGTAGAAGCCACTAGCGATGAGGAAGCTGACGTTGCTGGTAGATGAGAAGGTCTCAGCGAGGCAGCACCAGTTTCTGCGCGGCCGCTGGCACTTGATTCGCCAGTCGTCTGATTCTCCCTGTTGTCGACCATGGGAAGTGGTAGGCGTGAATGGCGGCTGCTTCGACCACGGAGCGTCCGGCGGAAGCTTTGATATCTTAAAAGAAAAACCCGCCAGAGGTATCAGCAAAAATAAAACGGAGTGTTTCTCATCCGGAATGGTAGCTTTAATTAATTTTTCGAGAATAGCCGCAAACGTGATCAAACAGAGATTTTAAGACGATTTTCACGTGAAACTTACCTTCTATCAAGGCTTTGCCAGTGCGTGTTAATCTCATTCATGTTTGATTCACTTTCAGGGGCATCTGAAGAAAGAAGAAAAATATAACTTTTGAATTCAACTACTTTTCATCTCAACCCCCTCTAAAGAAATGTTCGTCTTTATTATTCGCCCAATATACTTACGGCGAATTTTGTTTTTAAAATGCTTTTGAAAGGTGATGACCTTCTGGAGCAAAACATTTTTCGAGCCCTGAAAGTCCTTATCATTGTCATTTCAACTGACTTACTTTTAATGATATGTCTTGAAATCATTGTTTTATCCATCAATCGATTTCGTGGACTTTAAAATTGGACTCATTCACGGTATTTTGGCCATGTCTGTACTCATGACCTCGATCAAGATTCTCCCATACAGACCGACTAAGCTCGGTTAATTAAAGCTAATTGTTGTAATAGACCAAGAGAATGTTTTAAAAATTGTGATCTGTTTGAAGGTCAACAGGTGAAGTATTTGCGGGTTTGTTTTGTAATTCACGATTGAACGTAACAGAAATTTCACAATTATCCATCAATAATTCCCAGCCAATGGCTGCTTCAGATTCTTTTAACATCCATTTAAACCTCGACCTGCAATCTGGTTTATTGGTATCAAAGTCGGCAATTCACAAGAACATCACGGGATTAGCTACCGTAGTATCTTAATTGGGGTAAAAACCGGGGGGGGGGACACTTAACAAAGTTTAGTACGGAGAGGCTTCGCCCCGAGGTCCAACCCCTTACTCTTTTATATACAATTTTGGCAGAAAAGGTACCCCTTTTATATACCTTTTAGTGACCTCTCACCCCCAACTCTGTCATTTTTTTTTCGTGGCCTGAAAAACGAACGTGGCTGAGCACTGTGAGCAGGTTAGCAAGAAGATCCTTTCCGATTAATAGCGAAGCGCGCGAAGTCTAAAAATAGAATGCAAATCACGGAATTCCCCGCGAGACTCAGTCGACATAAGCTTGTTCTGAGGGAAATACGGGGAATATAAGCGAAAGTTTTGTTTCACAAGTGTTTAAGGAACACCGGCTTTTGCTCTTAAAGAAATCTTCAAAATAATCCACCATTCCAGTTTGTTTGTCTGAGTCTTGTCTGAGTCATGACGTCACTCGCGCGCTTCGCTATTGCATTTGTTACTACATTGCAAGTAACAGTGTCTAGGCGTTACCACCTAACCAAAAACCAAGAGTGACACTTGTCACGCAATCTTGCTGGAGAAGCACACGAGGGCAAGAAATCATAACAAAACAAATACAAGTAGCATCTGTTTGCCGTGAATTTGAAAACAAGTATCTCGAACTTAAAATTCTGAATCACTAAATAGTTTTCCTTTAATGGTTGATCCCAGTTTCTTAGCGAAGCTATCGGCGCCTCAGTCGTGAGTCAACTGCAAATAGCAAAAGTGAAAACCTTCCCGGTTGGAAGTCTGCGGGTCAAAACACGATAACAGTGTCCTTAATTCAAGCAGCAGATCCCCGGATTAATATTTTCACAAGCCGGTTCATCGAGGATTTACGTCGAGTTAACGACAGTCACTAGCAAGTTATAACATGTTTAGGTCAAATAAAGAACTCTGTACATTGCACACCACGCTCGATCGCTTGCGTAAACATGTACTGGAAATATCCAATTTTGAGAAAGGTTAAAGAATCAAGTCCTCCCGTAAATCATGAGCAAGGCTGCCTATTATTGACTACCTGTAGCTCTGAGGTATCCTTAAGATGAGATTCCCGCTACTCTCTTGTCCCATGTTTAATCCTTCTCAGCGCGGCATGTAATTCAACCAGTAACGTCATAAAGTTATTTGGCCGCTCCAAAATGGCGGCCAGCCGACTAAGCAGTTTCTGCGAACCGTTCGCCAAAAGGTAAGGTTCAAAGCCTTCTATTACGTTAAAAAAAATCTCAGATACAAAAATTTCGTATCAAAAGAATTTTAACACAAAATAAACTTTTGTTCGACGGCATATAATATACACTGGTGGCATAATGTAAGTTGCACTTCTCGTTACAAGATCACGGCCAAAAATTTTTTCCTCAAAACTGAAACAGACACAGGAATGAACCTCCAAAAACCTTCACCATCGCTAACCATCGCCACCTTCGAATCTGTTCTAGTTATTTATGAAATACTATTTACATTTATAACTTCTACCAGTGGTGGTACATTTTTTTTTAATTTATTGCTTCTACCAATTTTATTATCTTATTGGCAAAGTACAAGAGCGAATAAATAATGGTAATTGAACTGAGTGGAGTGCAATTTGGCCTGAAATCATACGCGTGATTTCAAAATCGAACGAGCGCGCAGCGCGAGTTCGATTTGAAATCACAAGTATGATTTCAGACCAAAATTGCACGACCCGAAGTTCAATTACCACTTTATTAAATCCATTTTGAAATCGCACAATTTTATGGCCTGAAATTTAGATTTTGATTTATTGTTCCAAGCCGAGCCGGGTTTGTTAGAAATAGCGCAACCGGAAGCGATTTGACAGCCATTTAGTATGCAAAACGTTGTCATGTGACGAAAACTCATTCAAGCATAACAAACAAACAAGCAGTTCTGAAGTGAGAACGAAAGTAGTGACTCTTTCATGCATCAAAGTTCGATTTTCGTCGCCTGAATCAACGATGGAAGACCTGCCTTTCTTCTGCGGTTGAGGCTGAGACTTCATGTTGTCTTTAGAGAAGGAATTTGAGGGTGCAGCCGGTGTAATTCTGCGATGGATAATTTTCTGTTGAGTTGTGAAACTCCCTCGACTGCACGATGCCCAGCTGTGGATGGTTTTCTCTTTTAATTACTGTTCAATGGCACTCTGTATGATTTTAAGGGATTCAAGCTCGTTGGTATCTCTGCTTCTTTTTGTGACCTCGGCACAGAACTTTATTATGCTCGGAACCTTGTCAAGTTCGTGCGGCGCCGTTATTTTGTTCCAAGATATATTTTTCAAGATGGCGTTCATCCACTGTTTTGTGGAGCGGGTCGAAATCTGTCGAAAGACTACATATGTTAATTCACAGCGACAGAGTTGAGCTCTTGTATTGCTTCGTTTGAAACTACCGCGAACCTGGAAACATGTTCCTTCTTGAGATGGCTATGAATTTGTTGTTGTGTGGTTTTCGTTTGTTTATGTTTTGCTGGACTCGGTATCAGACGGATCTTGAGCAGATGTTGAAGAAAGAACGCCAAAACATTCGTCAAAATAGATGTTGAATGTTGGAAACTTCTTGTGAAGAAGACTTTCAGCCTGAAGGAGCTCATTATCATTATTCAGAAACTGTAATATTATTAATTAAATTCGTCAATTGTCTTGAAAAAGAAAAGACAACAAAGTTTTGACCTGTAGTTGCAAAATTCGCAACACGGCTTTCGTTTTCCTAAATTTTTTTTGGTTACATTAAACTAACCTTGAAATCTGATTGGTTGTTTTGTTTTACTGTCCCTTTCTCATTGGCTGAGAAAAAGATGTGATTTAGACCAAAAAATAGTGCGATTCGTGAATAAATCGCACCCCTGAGAGCCAATCAGATTGCAAGGATAGCCAGTGATTTCAAAATGGATTTAATAAAGGAATTAATATAATAGCCAGACAATGCGCGCGCTCTGATTGGTCCATCAGCTATAGTTTATTGTGCCGATAAAATCATGGAAAAATCGCGCGTTCTTCTCGTGTTCTACCAAAATCCCTCGTGGTTTATCAGCTTATAAATCACAGAAAGTTGTGGTCTATTGCTTAAATATATCAACTTTTGTGGCTTTGTGAACATTGATAGAAATAGTGCCAAACCAACAGTATGACACTTGCGGTAAAAGAAAGTAAGTCTTACTTGTTCGAGGCCTGTTCCAAGTAGTTGTCCTATTGATGTGATCAATGTAGTAAACTCTTCCATGAGAATCCACGCCTCGTTCCCAATCTAAAGAAAATAAAACTCTATCAGTGCTTGTCAAACAAAATATAGGATACAACAAAATGTAAACGAAGTGTCGAAACACGCAAGCATGTCTCGATGTTTTTCGGAAGCATGAGCATTATTCAACAATACGCGCTCGTGCTGAAAGTAATAATAAGACTGAGTGGAGTCCAATTCGGTCGATATTGATAACGGGTGATAACAAAATCGGACGACCGAGCAGCGGGAGTCCGATTTGTTTATCACGAGTATGATTACAGACCGAATTGGACGACACCGACACGAAGTCTTATTACCAAATAATCATAAAATTGCAATTTCCGAGAAAAGAAGAATAGAGAAGTTATGCAAGGGAAAATTGGAACTAAAAGACTGACAAAGAAGGCGTAAATTGTTTAATGTCGCTCTGAAATTAAACAATGATATTGACTGGTTGATGTAAACTACATCTTTGAACATGATTGATTTAAACTACGTCTTTGAATGTGATTGGCTTATTGAACTGACTGATGACAAACTATCCAATAACAAACTGTCCGATAACAACTTGGCAAGTGAATTAGTGGAAAATACGAGGTTATTCTTAAACCAATCACACTCGAGTAAATCGTAATATTTATGATTAGCAAAGTTAACTTCACTTCGGTAGAGAATTTTTTTTCCACACGAGCGGTCGCCTTTGTATATCTATTTGATTCTCCATTGCTCCTACACTTCTTTCGACCTCTCCAAACTTGCCGAAGCATGAAGCATGAATCAATTGATAATTTGTTCCGTATACGCCCTGTTAAAGCAACCTTGAGATTTCATCTGGAAAACAAGCCGTAGGTTCCAATGGGCTATTCCCGACATTGTCTTATGCCTGTGTCAAACGACTCTCCATTGCAAAACCATTGATTCAGCCTACAGGTTCATTTTCATGCAAGTCAAACTCGTCTTAAAACAGAGGATAATTTGGTTTTATCAACTGAGTTGATAATGTGAATTAGCCAACGTAAAGAGATTCGAAAGCTGACGTTTCGACCGCTAGCCCTTCGTCGGAGCGAATCGAGGAATTGTGGGTTGTGTGTGGTTTATATAGAGAAATATGGAGCTACGCTATTGGTTGGTGCCTGGCAACGTGATAAAACAACAGAATAAATTAGTTGAATGAAAAGCGTTCGTTGATACCGTGAGGATTAAGAGTGCCGATTTGAAAAATAAATTTTTGTTGTAGAGTTTTGCGGCTTTCTGTGCCTCCTTGATGTAGGGAGAGGCCACAGACCGTCATATGTTGCTTCGAATGATTCGGCAGATTAAAGTGTCTAGCGACCGGTTTAGATGCGTTTTTGTCGTCTTTCGCAACGTCGCGAAGATGTTCTCGGAAGCGGTCGCCTAGTCGTCTACCTGTTTCGCCGATATATAACTTTTTGCAGAGAGTGCAAGTTACACAGTAGATGACATTGGCTGAGGTACAGGTAAAACGATCAGTAATTTTAATAGATCGCTTGGGCCCCGACAATTTCTCAACGTTACAAATGAAAGGACATGTTTTGCATCGTGCGCGTGCACATTTAAAAGTACCGGGTTGTTCACTCGTTTGGAAAGAACTTCTGACTAAAAAGTTGCCTATGTTTTTAAAACAGAGGCACAAGGTAAATCGGAAATTGCCTATTAAAAGTACTTTTGCAAGCAGACTCCAAGGTTGCGGGACAATTACAACCGAGCACGTTTAACAAGCTGCCTTCTTCTGAAGTTTTTTTTTTCTTTTTTGCCAAATGATTTTAGGCATTTTTCTCAATATGAAACTTAACACACTCTAATGTTTGGCCTACGACGCAATCTCTACACGATTCTAACTCAGCCTCCAAATTTCTTACTAGTATTCTGCGAAAACAGCCGTCCTTCTTCGCTCCCGGCCCGAGCGCCGTTTCGCGTGAAACGCCACTCGGGCAGGGAGCGAAGAAGGACGGCTGTTTTCACGGGCTATCTTACTAGGTGGTAGAGGTTCTTCCTCCGTTGCTTGCTGTTCTGGCCGGGCCTGCTGCTCTCTGCTCTGTTGCTGGTCCTGAATAGACACATGAACTGGATTGCCTTGCTGTCTCCGACCAGAGCTCCTCCGAGTCCCGTTACGATTGTTCGGTTGAGATGGTCTTCTAGCTGCCTCCGGTTCCTGCGCCGAGGAGGTGGATGCTCTCGGCGGTCGTATAGCAGGTGGTTGTCCCCCTGGGACCTGTGTTGACTTAATGTAGTAGGACTTAAGCATGGTTTGTATAGCTTCACGTGACTGACTCAGATCACTACCAGACTGGCTACTAGGTCCCGGCAGAGAAGCGGCACCAGGGGAAGGGTTGTTAGCTCTTCCAGCAGCATTAGACCTGGCTTGTTCAGAGTTAATTGTGGCACTTGCCGTGACAACAGCAGCAGGAGAACTTGATGTAGAAGCAGTTCGTCCATAACTCCGAGGCAGAGACTGAGATTCGTCAGGAACAGCCCCGCTAACTGTATAACCAGTGCCACTACTACTACTGCGTCGTCGGCCACCCGTGAGTGCAGTGACCCTTGCTGTGCTGCTTTGCCTAGGAAAGCTTGCACTTTGTGGGTCAGGTAAGTCTCTCCCTAGTCCTGATAGCGGAGTAGCGTAAATAACAGAAGAATTATCTTGTGATGAGTTTCTTCTGTTCGAAGCTCGTGTTCCATTTGTTAAAAGTGAATCAACACCTGAAGCAGCTTCCTCTCTCCTTAACGTCGATGGAGCAGATGAGGGTTGTCTGCCATCAGATGGCACAATCAACACATAATCATCTCGTGAATCTCTTGATGTTGAAGCTTCACCTGCAGCCCTCGGGCTCGCTTCCACACTAACTGCAACAACAGCAGTTTGTTCATCAGATGTGGAGTTAGTCCTCTCCGAAACCGAATCAGGTGATGGTAATGGCGTAACTAACGCTGGAGCTTCAGCCACAACATCTGCTACAACAACAGGTGAAGGTGCACTCGATAAAGATCTGGGTTGTTGGGTAGAGACAGCGGCACTGCCATTACAACCGATTCTGTTGGGGATAACACTACTGCTTCTACCGCAGGTTCAGTTACTGGAGTAACAACAGCCCTGGTATTAGATGCTTGTGACAAGACCCCAGCGCTACTAGACACAATTGTAGGATCCACAACATTGGTTTGCATGGTGGTCGGCTCAGTCACTCGTCGAATTAATGGTGGACGGAATTCCCCGCGAGACTCAGTCGACATAAGCTTGTTCTGAGGGAAATACGGGGAATATAAGCGAAAGTTTTGTTTCACAAGTGTTTAAGGAACACCGGCTTTTGCTCTTAAAGAAATCTTCAAAATAATCCACCATTCCAGTTTGTTTGTCTGAGTCTTGTCTGAGTCATGACGTCACTCGCGCGCTTCGCTATTGCATTTGTTACTACATTGCAAGTAACAGTGTCTAGGCGTTACCACCTAACCAAAAACCAAGAGTGACACTTGTCACGCAATCTTGCTGGAGAAGCACACGAGGGCAAGAAATCATAACAAAACAAATACAAGTAGCATCTGTTTGCCGTGAATTTGAAAACAAGTATCTCGAACTTAAAATTCTGAATCACTAAATAGTTTTCCTTTAATGGTTGATCCCAGTTTCTTAGCGAAGCTATCGGCGCCTCAGTCGTGAGTCAACTGCAAATAGCAAAAGTGAAAACCTTCCCGGTTGGAAGTCTGCGGGTCAAAACACGATAACAGTGTCCTTAATTCAAGCAGCAGATCCCCGGATTAATATTTTCACAAGCCGGTTCATCGAGGATTTACGTCGAGTTAACGACAGTCACTAGCAAGTTATAACATGTTTAGGTCAAATAAAGAACTCTGTACATTGCACACCACGCTCGATCGCTTGCGTAAACATGTACTGGAAATATCCAATTTTGAGAAAGGTTAAAGAATCAAGTCCTCCCGTAAATCATGAGCAAGGCTGCCTATTATTGACTACCTGTAGCTCTGAGGTATCCTTAAGATGAGATTCCCGCTACTCTCTTGTCCCATGTTTAATCCTTCTCAGCGCGGCATGTAATTCAACCAGTAACGTCATAAAGTTATTTGGCCGCTCCAAAATGGCGGCCAGCCGACTAAGCAGTTTCTGCGAACCGTTCGCCAAAAGGTAAGGTTCAAAGCCTTCTATTACGTTAAAAAAAATCTCAGATACAAAAATTTCGTATCAAAAGAATTTTAACACAAAATAAACTTTTGTTCGACGGCATATAATATACACTGGTGGCATAATGTAAGTTGCACTTCTCGTTACAAGATCACGGCCAAAAATTTTTTCCTCAAAACTGAAACAGACACAGGAATGAACCTCCAAAAACCTTCACCATCGCTAACCATCGCCACCTTCGAATCTGTTCTAGTTATTTATGAAATACTATTTACATTTATAACTTCTACCAGTGGTGGTACATTTTTTTTTAATTTATTGCTTCTACCAATTTTATTATCTTATTGGCAAAGTACAAGAGCGAATAAATAATGGTAATTGAACTGAGTGGAGTGCAATTTGGCCTGAAATCATACGCGTGATTTCAAAATCGAACGAGCGCGCAGCGCGAGTTCGATTTGAAATCACAAGTATGATTTCAGACCAAAATTGCACGACCCGAAGTTCAATTACCACTTTATTAAATCCATTTTGAAATCGCACAATTTTATGGCCTGAAATTTAGATTTTGATTTATTGTTCCAAGCCGAGCCGGGTTTGTTAGAAATAGCGCAACCGGAAGCGATTTGACAGCCATTTAGTATGCAAAACGTTGTCATGTGACGAAAACTCATTCAAGCATAACAAACAAACAAGCAGTTCTGAAGTGAGAACGAAAGTAGTGACTCTTTCATGCATCAAAGTTCGATTTTCGTCGCCTGAATCAACGATGGAAGACCTGCCTTTCTTCTGCGGTTGAGGCTGAGACTTCATGTTGTCTTTAGAGAAGGAATTTGAGGGTGCAGCCGGTGTAATTCTGCGATGGATAATTTTCTGTTGAGTTGTGAAACTCCCTCGACTGCACGATGCCCAGCTGTGGATGGTTTTCTCTTTTAATTACTGTTCAATGGCACTCTGTATGATTTTAAGGGATTCAAGCTCGTTGGTATCTCTGCTTCTTTTTGTGACCTCGGCACAGAACTTTATTATGCTCGGAACCTTGTCAAGTTCGTGCGGCGCCGTTATTTTGTTCCAAGATATATTTTTCAAGATGGCGTTCATCCACTGTTTTGTGGAGCGGGTCGAAATCTGTCGAAAGACTACATATGTTAATTCACAGCGACAGAGTTGAGCTCTTGTATTGCTTCGTTTGAAACTACCGCGAACCTGGAAACATGTTCCTTCTTGAGATGGCTATGAATTTGTTGTTGTGTGGTTTTCGTTTGTTTATGTTTTGCTGGACTCGGTATCAGACGGATCTTGAGCAGATGTTGAAGAAAGAACGCCAAAACATTCGTCAAAATAGATGTTGAATGTTGGAAACTTCTTGTGAAGAAGACTTTCAGCCTGAAGGAGCTCATTATCATTATTCAGAAACTGTAATATTATTAATTAAATTCGTCAATTGTCTTGAAAAAGAAAAGACAACAAAGTTTTGACCTGTAGTTGCAAAATTCGCAACACGGCTTTCGTTTTCCTAAATTTTTTTTGGTTACATTAAACTAACCTTGAAATCTGATTGGTTGTTTTGTTTTACTGTCCCTTTCTCATTGGCTGAGAAAAAGATGTGATTTAGACCAAAAAATAGTGCGATTCGTGAATAAATCGCACCCCTGAGAGCCAATCAGATTGCAAGGATAGCCAGTGATTTCAAAATGGATTTAATAAAGGAATTAATATAATAGCCAGACAATGCGCGCGCTCTGATTGGTCCATCAGCTATAGTTTATTGTGCCGATAAAATCATGGAAAAAATCGCGCGTTCTTCTCGTGTTCTACCAAAATCCCTCGTGGTTTATCAGCTTATAAATCACAGAAAGTTGTGGTCTATTGCTTAAATATATCAACTTTTGTGGCTTTGTGAACATTGATAGAAATAGTGCCAAACCAACAGTATGACACTTGCGGTAAAAGAAAGTAAGTCTTACTTGTTCGAGGCCTGTTCCAAGTAGTTGTCCTATTGATGTGATCAATGTAGTAAACTCTTCCATGAGAATCCACGCCTCGTTCCCAATCTAAAGAAAATAAAACTCTATCAGTGCTTGTCAAACAAAATATAGGATACAACAAAATGTAAACGAAGTGTCGAAACACGCAAGCATGTCTCGATGTTTTTCGGAAGCATGAGCATTATTCAACAATACGCGCTCGTGCTGAAAGTAATAATAAGACTGAGTGGAGTCCAATTCGGTCGATATTGATAACGGGTGATAACAAAATCGGACGACCGAGCAGCGGGAGTCCGATTTGTTTATCACGAGTATGATTACAGACCGAATTGGACGACACCGACACGAAGTCTTATTACCAAATAATCATAAAATTGCAATTTCCGAGAAAAGAAGAATAGAGAAGTTATGCAAGGGAAAATTGGAACTAAAAGACTGACAAAGAAGGCGTAAATTGTTTAATGTCGCTCTGAAATTAAACAATGATATTGACTGGTTGATGTAAACTACATCTTTGAACATGATTGATTTAAACTACGTCTTTGAATGTGATTGGCTTATTGAACTGACTGATGACAAACTATCCAATAACAAACTGTCCGATAACAACTTGGCAAGTGAATTAGTGGAAAATACGAGGTTATTCTTAAACCAATCACACTCGAGTAAATCGTAATATTTATGATTAGCAAAGTTAACTTCACTTCGGTAGAGAATTTTTTTTCCACACGAGCGGTCGCCTTTGTATATCTATTTGATTCTCCATTGCTCCTACACTTCTTTCGACCTCTCCAAACTTGCCGAAGCATGAAGCATGAATCAATTGATAATTTGTTCCGTATACGCCCTGTTAAAGCAACCTTGAGATTTCATCTGGAAAACAAGCCGTAGGTTCCAATGGGCTATTCCCGACATTGTCTTATGCCTGTGTCAAACGACTCTCCATTGCAAAACCATTGATTCAGCCTACAGGTTCATTTTCATGCAAGTCAAACTCGTCTTAAAACAGAGGATAATTTGGTTTTATCAACTGAGTTGATAATGTGAATTAGCCAACGTAAAGAGATTCGAAAGCTGACGTTTCGACCGCTAGCCCTTCGTCGGAGCGAATCGAGGAATTGTGGGTTGTGTGTGGTTTATATAGAGAAATATGGAGCTACGCTATTGGTTGGTGCCTGGCAACGTGATAAAACAACAGAATAAATTAGTTGAATGAAAAGCGTTCGTTGATACCGTGAGGATTAAGAGTGCCGATTTGAAAAATAAATTTTTGTTGTAGAGTTTTGCGGCTTTCTGTGCCTCCTTGATGTAGGGAGAGGCCACAGACCGTCATATGTTGCTTCGAATGATTCGGCAGATTAAAGTGTCTAGCGACCGGTTTAGATGCGTTTTTGTCGTCTTTCGCAACGTCGCGAAGATGTTCTCGGAAGCGGTCGCCTAGTCGTCTACCTGTTTCGCCGATATATAACTTTTTGCAGAGAGTGCAAGTTACACAGTAGATGACATTGGCTGAGGTACAGGTAAAACGATCAGTAATTTTAATAGATCGCTTGGGCCCCGACAATTTCTCAACGTTACAAATGAAAGGACATGTTTTGCATCGTGCGCGTGCACATTTAAAAGTACCGGGTTGTTCACTCGTTTGGAAAGAACTTCTGACTAAAAAGTTGCCTATGTTTTTAAAACAGAGGCACAAGGTAAATCGGAAATTGCCTATTAAAAGTACTTTTGCAAGCAGACTCCAAGGTTGCGGGACAATTACAACCGAGCACGTTTAACAAGCTGCCTTCTTCTGAAGTTTTTTTTTTCTTTTTTGCCAAATGATTTTAGGCATTTTTCTCAATATGAAACTTAACACACTCTAATGTTTGGCCTACGACGCAATCTCTACACGATTCTAACTCAGCCTCCAAATTTCTTACTAGTATTCTGCGAAAACAGCCGTCCTTCTTCGCTCCCGGCCCGAGCGCCGTTTCGCGTGAAACGCCACTCGGGCAGGGAGCGAAGAAGGACGGCTGTTTTCACGGGCTATCTTACTAGGTGGTAGAGGTTCTTCCTCCGTTGCTTGCTGTTCTGGCCGGGCCTGCTGCTCTCTGCTCTGTTGCTGGTCCTGAATAGACACATGAACTGGATTGCCTTGCTGTCTCCGACCAGAGCTCCTCCGAGTCCCGTTACGATTGTTCGGTTGAGATGGTCTTCTAGCTGCCTCCGGTTCCTGCGCCGAGGAGGTGGATGCTCTCGGCGGTCGTATAGCAGGTGGTTGTCCCCCTGGGACCTGTGTTGACTTAATGTAGTAGGACTTAAGCATGGTTTGTATAGCTTCACGTGACTGACTCAGATCACTACCAGACTGGCTACTAGGTCCCGGCAGAGAAGCGGCACCAGGGGAAGGGTTGTTAGCTCTTCCAGCAGCATTAGACCTGGCTTGTTCAGAGTTAATTGTGGCACTTGCCGTGACAACAGCAGCAGGAGAACTTGATGTAGAAGCAGTTCGTCCATAACTCCGAGGCAGAGACTGAGATTCGTCAGGAACAGCCCCGCTAACTGTATAACCAGTGCCACTACTACTACTGCGTCGTCGGCCACCCGTGAGTGCAGTGACCCTTGCTGTGCTGCTTTGCCTAGGAAAGCTTGCACTTTGTGGGTCAGGTAAGTCTCTCCCTAGTCCTGATAGCGGAGTAGCGTAAATAACAGAAGAATTATCTTGTGATGAGTTTCTTCTGTTCGAAGCTCGTGTTCCATTTGTTAAAAGTGAATCAACACCTGAAGCAGCTTCCTCTCTCCTTAACGTCGATGGAGCAGATGAGGGTTGTCTGCCATCAGATGGCACAATCAACACATAATCATCTCGTGAATCTCTTGATGTTGAAGCTTCACCTGCAGCCCTCGGGCTCGCTTCCACACTAACTGCAACAACAGCAGTTTGTTCATCAGATGTGGAGTTAGTCCTCTCCGAAACCGAATCAGGTGATGGTAATGGCGTAACTAACGCTGGAGCTTCAGCCACAACATCTGCTACAACAACAGGTGAAGGTGCACTCGATAAAGATCTGGGTTGTTGGGGTAGAGACAGCGGCACTGCCATTACAACCGATTCTGTTGGGGATAACACTACTGCTTCTACCGCAGGTTCAGTTACTGGAGTAACAACAGCCCTGGTATTAGATGCTTGTGACAAGACCCCAGCGCTACTAGACACAATTGTAGGATCCACAACATTGGTTTGCATGGTGGTCGGCTCAGTCACTCGTCGAATTAATGGTGGACGAGAAAGCCTTGGAGAATTTTCTCCTTGGTTAGAACCTCGGGACACATTTCTTGATCTCTCAGCAAGTCTCCTTGAGTTGGCACTCCTCGGATCACTAGTGGATCGAGAAAGACGTTTATCTCGAGGGCGCCTCTGTGGGATCACTCTGTCATCATCGCCCACTCCATTGTGCACTGTCAGTGGAGTGTCAACTATCATTTCTGAAGTTGACGTTGACTGCACGGACGTGGCACCTAAGCACACAGGTTCTGATGCCTCCATTGGAAGAGTTACAGAAGAAACTTCTACACTAGATGAATCCACACCGGAAGATTCAGATGTTCCCACATCAGGTGACGATGTACTTTCTTGAGTACTGTCTCCAACAGACTCGATAATCATTGCATTGTCCCCACTCTGTTCTGCAAGTTCATCATCCATTATTTGATCTACATACTCAAGAAGTGACACTAGTTCTCTCATCTCCGCAGGATTGTGCTCGGTATTTTCTGCTGGTTGCTGCAGGTTCCCTTCAGCCGTCATTTCTCCCGCCTCTGTCTCTGGTTCTATCAATGACGTGGCAACCGAAGGTCCTGGCACGCACTCTACTGCAGGAGGTGATGTTCTGGACCCTTCAAGTTCCTCCAGAGACGATAACATCGCATCATTGACCTCCTCCTCAAGGAGGCCACTACTTGCAGCTTCTAGCAAATCAGTTTCTCGCTCAGCCATTGGCTGGTTTTCTGTAGAACTGCTTCCATTCACGGCTGGTTGTGTGACGTTTTCACTGGTCAACGCATCGTCCATGGAATAGTCTGAATTATGTGAACTATCGCGTTCTGTAGTAATAGTCTCGTCAGTGATATCCATCTGTTCAAGTTCATCATCTGATTCTGCAGTGGGATCTCGAAGAAGGTTCTCCCTCGAGAGAGCAATCGTCTCCTCACGCACCCTCTCGGACTCCTCTAAAATTCTTAACGGTGAGTCCTCTGTCAGCTCAATGCTTCCAGTACTATTTCTTTGCCCTGCGTCGGTTGAACTCATTTCTGCTTCAGAACTGTTGACGCCATTAATTTCTTCAGAGATTTCCATTGGTTGGTTCTCCGAGTCTTGGTTGTTATCTCCAGGTCCTTGGGTTGGTGTCACGGTTGCACTGGCTTCAAGGCTCGGAATCCCATCTGCATTATCGAGTGCATTTTGTGAGTCCTGGCCTTGAGTAATAACTGTGTCATCAAGGGATTCAACACCTGCTGAATTGACTAAACTACTAGAAGTCCTGTTCTCGCCTGAACTTCCTCCCTCTGTGCTCTCGTTCCCACTAAGAGCATTCTCATCGCTTACTGCTTGAGAGTTCTGTGAACACTCTGGGTTGGCTATATCAACATCATCCAGTGGGACTACCTCTTCTGAATACAGCTCAGAGAACGGTCTAGATTGTACGGCCAATCTCCTTCTGCAATTTGCTACGTCACCAAACGTCTGTTCGCTTGTCCCATGTGGGGACAAAGGAGAAGGAGTGTCCACAGGGAAAATGGTTTCAAGCAGACCATTGCTGGAATTCAAGGTAAGAGGTTGTAATATATTAGGTGCTGATGACATAAGGGATGGGTTTGACAAGGTGCACCTCGGGTTACTTTGCTGAGGGCTTCCAGTAGATGGCTCTCCAGAGGGTGAGGCTGGTGGAACATTTTCCTGTTCAGCTGAAGCAGCAGCTGGGAAAAGAAGGCAAATCAACATCTTAATTCCGTCAATTGTACCACTATTAATAGAGTACACATGTACATGGTGTAACTGTGTATCTGGGGCAAGTGACTCAAATGACTTGCAGTTCTACCCAATGGAGAGTTATTTATCCCATGAATGGTGTTAAACAGACCAATAACACTATACCATTAATGTTCTCTATATGAAACATGCACTGGCATTTTAACTCTGTTCTGTGCAAATATTTCTTCCAGTGACTCCGTCAGAAGAAACAATTTCATCTCAAAAACAAAATGTAACAAAACTGTTTTCAAGATATTTTGCTCCAAACTATGATTTTGAAATATTGAAATAATGACTGGATGAGCTTAATGAATGTATACAATAGAGTGGTGATCATTAAAACAAAAAAGATATACATGTATGGCTCACTTTAAGAGCTCGTGAATGAGTGCTAGCCTTCCACATGTACATGTAAACTCCTTCTGGGAATTTCCTCAAGTAAGGAAATGATACAGAGCCTTGTAAACAAATCATTTTTAGACTTGAGGAGATCTGACCCGTAAACACTGGAATTGATCTTCTACATGTATGTAGCTTATTATTTCAGCTCACCTGGACTTGTGGATGGCTCAATAATAGTGATGGTAAGTGTTATTGTGCCTTGCACTCTATCAGCAGGGGTCCTTCTACCAAGTGTTTTGGTGAACTCTTCTGGCCTGGAATGTGCCAAACAACATGGATACAACAAGTGAAACAGCAGGTACATACACGTAAACAATTGACAAAATTTTCACACATTTACATTTAGTATGCATGTTGCTATTTTTGACAGATCTTTTTTTGACAGAAGGCAATTCCTTGTTCCTTAAACTAAGGACTATATCTAACAACTGCAGATGCAATTCAATCACACTCAGCTACTCAGCTTGCAGAGAACGTGATTTCTGACAGCCAGTTGTAAGTGGAATTTGGTTTTCTTTGCACCCTGCTTCATGTAGTTGCAACTTCTTTTTATTTATCTCCTATGCCAAACACTGGTCACAAGGGAATAGTAAAATGTACCCGAGGTAACAGACAGACAGAAAGACAAGCAGACAGAGACACAGACAGACAAACAGACAGAGACATGTACAGGTAGACAGACAGACAGAAAGAGACACAGTAAGGCAGACAGGCAGATAGAGTCAGACAGACAGACAGATAGGCAGGCAGGCAGGCAGACAGACAGACAGAAAGACAGACAGAGCTAGACAGGCAGACAGACAGACACAGCTAGAAAGGCAGACAGACAGACAGAGCTAGACAGGCAGCCAGCCAGCCATTTTTAT
Source organism: Platygyra sinensis (assembly GCA_019787425.1). NCBI lineage: Eukaryota > Metazoa > Cnidaria > Anthozoa > Scleractinia > Merulinidae > Platygyra > Platygyra sinensis. The sequence goes on along the minus strand of JAHPZR010056279.1, from coordinate 92,257 downwards.
TTTAATATAATGGTAACTACATCAAGAAACAAACCTGTTTCTCTGACATTCAAAGAGATCCACAAGAGGCACAGTAAGTTTCCCCAAGAAACGGCTGAAGGCTGGCCTTGTACCAGAAAACTTATTCCGCACTTCAACTTCCAGCATGTCATCTGCACCACCCAGAAATACAAACTCCTACAGAGGTATGTATGCAAAGCATTAATGGAGGTTACACAGTCAAATCAAGATTTTTTTAAGGAAGTAGGAGGGAACAAAATTAACTGCACTGTTGGGGGAGGTGCCAGTTGCTGTCAGGAGACAGCACCAGATTCAAACCAGTTTCTACCATTTTACGGAATTAATGACATCCCTGATGTACATGTATGAAAAAGATCTAACAACTGTTTTAAGGTAGGATAACACACTTCCCGCCAAACAGCCTGACAGCTGTGCATGAGCTTACCTCACTAGACCATTTTGGATTGATAGTATTGGTTTGTGAAGATGTCTTGGCAATCTGTCCATGGTGCTGTTTCCATGACCTCAGATGTCGTCGTGAGGGCATGATTGATAGCTTTACATAAGGACTAGGTTTGCCAAATATATTTTTCTTCAAACCATTTGCCTGTATGCCTGTTGAACATAATTGTCAAGAAATAACCTTACATCCGTGTCATTGGGATATTTTTTCTGCTAGTAGAGTAAAAAATAAGAGGAAAACAGTAACATGTAATTTTGTAGTAAGAACCTTGATTCTGATATTTAGAGGCTATGGTGTGCAAGGGATCTGGTACATCTGCATGGAAGCTTGGGTTCTTGTGAACAGGGGGGGGGGGAATTACACATTCAAGTGTAGCACTTATTATAATTAAAAATTTCCCATTTCATTTTTTCCCTAGCCATCTCAGCATTCTTTTTCTAACTGATTTTGTGAACTACAGCATAGAAACAACTATTGTTATGGGGCAGAATATGCAAATGTGGCACTCACTCAGATGTAAACAAATCCATATGTTCACGGCAAACCAATTGATATTGACTTTTCCAAGCAATGCCGGAATGCCGTTATTCAACTTTTCTTCAAGAGAGTTTCAATCAATACTCCCCACGACAGTACATGCATGTGTAACCAAGTCAAAGCTGGTTGCAAAGCCTCAAGGTGTGACTATGAACACTGAATGCGAAGAGTCTTTAAAAAGCCGTGAAAGGTACGCAAGCTATTGTTAACAAAGAAACCTAATCTAATTCATGATCAGTAACAGGACAGACACAGGAAACACTGAAGTCAATTTGTTAAGTCACTTATTGGCTGCCTATGTTTACATGTAAGAATGTTTCTTTCCATGACTTATTCACAGTTTCCTTTGATTGGGCAATTCCAGAAAATATCCATACCCAACCACGGGCGGCTTCCATGTTTTAACCCCCCCCCCCCCTTGCATTTGGAAATTCCAAAATGCATTACCCCTCATGCCCTCAGAATTCCATAATCATGAACCCCCCCTCCCCTTCAGAATTTTTTGTTTTTTTTTTGGAAGTACATTTTCAACTTAGCAACAGCTCTATAAACATGAATTTATGCCTCCTAATTAAAGCCTGTGATCTAGCGGTGCCAGGCAACAAGCTTTACTCTTCAGCGACAAGAAAATCCTACCACTAGTGGCCAGGCTGTGCAAACTCCTTTTTGAGTTTGAATTTGGCTATAAAAAATAAGCACCACTTATGGAAATCTTACTCCTCTTTGTTTTCTTGTGTTGTTTTGACGTTTACAAAGCAAAATAGCTCAAATTCAGACTGTTAAAATCTTTTGGCGGGCAAATACCGTCAAGTCTTCGATCTTTCCTCGTTGCATCCCTTTATATGTCATGTAGTGTGCACAAAAAAGTGTTCTCAACCCATGTGCCTCATGTAGTGTACACGAATGCTTAAAAATCTGACAGGCATTCCTTGGAAGTGGAGGACTAGTGCGAGTCTTTTTACTGTCAGACGGGAGTAACAAGAAATTTGCAAGCAGTAAGACACATTTTCAGATTTTATTCACATGACAAGAAATTCATCAAGGTACATGCAAATGTGAAACCCACATTTTACTGTTCATTGCTATAAGTTATGAGAACAAACGTGTATCTGATCTATCAACGCTTGTCTTCTGCTTCTGCAGTCATACGTTCATGTTTTAATTACGAACTACACTGTAAAGTCCACATCAATAGCATTTTCAAGGAACTCACTCTACACTTTCTACTCCAGAAATCCCACCTGTGAAATCCCCCCCATGCCTTTGGATTTCCAGTCGTAAATACCCCCCATGCCCTCAGAATTCCAAAATCGTGAACCCCCCCTCCCCCCTACTTCGGAAATCCTAAAAGCCATCCGTGGTATACAGTAGGTATGGATATTTTCTGGAATCACCCATTACTTTATTGTGTGCACTGTTTGTAGTTATCAACAGCAAGGTTACATGACTTTGTATTGATTCCAGTTACATGCTCATGACAAGGCATGAAAGATGCTTTGTAAAATAAACTTAAAATCTCCTCCACTCCTTCCTACTCCTGCACAGTGTTGAATAATGTGAGCTTCATTTTAATTACTAATCCTGGACAGAGTTTATAGATATGACCTTCATTTTACCTGCAATGGAGAATTCCAGCAGAGTCTCTTGGGGGACGAGTGACCCAAGGCGTGGTCTGCCATGAGGTGATGCTAGCTGTGGAAAATAGGAATCAAGGTAAACGAAATTCATTCGCAACTGACAAGCTTCCTCATATGATGAGAAAACAACTTTGTTACCTCAGCATAAGGGTTGTAGATGTAGAGAGTAGGGCTTGTGGCTTTCACAGAACTGGTGTTGCCATGTATGTACTTGAAAATACACTTGTTTTCAACTGGAAATTAAAAGGTCAAGAATTCACCATTAAAGAAAAAACAAGTGTTGAGAAAGTACTTCCCCTATTCAGGATGAATAAGAGAAAAAACTTCTAGCTTACCAAAGGGCAAGCTGGATATAATATGATGTGCACCTGAACATCATTCTCACTAAGCCTCAGAAACATTGGTCAGATCTCTTACATATATCAGTACTTCCTTAAAAATTGCCACAAAACTTTATTTTCCTATTTCGCAAGTGAAGAACAGAATCATCTAGCCCAATTGCAAAGTCCCGACTTTCTTGGCATATGGCAATGTACATAAACAGATTGAAGGATTTTTTCATTTTTTATAAATACAATTACACTTTATTTCAAAATAACGTGCATGTACATGTACACAATCATGTAGTTATTAAGAAAAAGGAAACCCAGAGGGATCTCCTAAAGAAAAGATGTAAAAATCAACTGATTTTTAATTGCCAGCTAAGAATACTTTGCATATACAGGTACCATAACTGAGAGGAAAAGAAAATCTTGGATAACTAAAATAATTGTTTTTAATGTTGGATACAAGGAGACTCAAGATACATGTATCAAACTAAAGAAAATCTGAGAAATATATAAAGGGGCTTTCCTACATCTTTAAAGACAGGGGTAGGAGCCCCAAACCTGCAAATCCTTCTGAGGATGTGAAACCACAAACACAGGACAATGAAACAATCCTGGACTGATCAATCTGAGAGAGAACTAAATCAATCACCGACCACTCTGAGAGAATTCAAAGTGCACACTGCCCAATCTGATGAAGTCCAAACAGCAACCCACCAGTCAAAACACACTTCATGCACAGCTGAGGGTTGATGTCTTTAGTATCTTATGAACAGTGTTGTGGGACTATTTTTCAGTATTGCACTGTACTATGTTGGTGCATCTTGCCTATCAATTTGTTGCCTGCCCTTCAATCTGATCCTACTGTGACACAATTTTTTAATACCTTCCCCAAGTGTGACGTCTCTGTTGATTGCCCACTTGATAGCCCCTCTCTTTGCTCCTGTCACTCCTCTCTGCTTGCAGTCTAAATAGTTTGACAGTGATGTCGGACCATCTAAACACCAATACCAGATATTGTAAGATGAGTAACAAAATCACATAAAAGGTATGCATTAGCTTACTTATGATAAAATACTAAGTTATAATTGTATATGCACAATAACATTGAGGATGGATGTACATGTATGTAACTGTATCCTTTCAAGTCAGAATATACTAATAAAAATGACTGAGTTGGATCAGTTTAACGAAAATCATAAGAGATTTTCTCTTTAATTCTTGGACATAATTTATCATGAAATTCTCTATTCAATGCTGAATATCCAAACAGGGTCTTGCTGCTCTCGCTAACAATATCATTTGTAAAGGTTGTGGTCTATGCAACACATTGGCTTGCAGTGCACATTTTAATATTGAGATATTTATCGAAACTTTTACTTTTTTAATTCATTAATCATTAAACCACAATAATTTAAGTCAAAAAGAATATCCCTCAGCTAGAAAATTTGAAACCTTACATGTAAATTAAAAATTATTTTATCTGCTATCTCAAGTAATATCTATTTACTTTAACTAGTTGTCCAATAAATGGTGGTCACCCAACTAGTTTAGCTCTTTAGTTATTTTGGGTGACCAGCAACTGTATGTATTTTTAATTTATTTCTTGTTCAATTAGTTATTTAGTTAATGTTACAGTTCAAATAAATCTTGTTGTTGTTGTTGTCCAAGGAAGTTTTCACAAGTAGAAATCACTGTCTACAAGTGTTGTGTGCATGACTGTAAATGTAAATCACATGTTGATTTTTAGTAGATACCAATTTCAATGAGTAGAACTGTTCTTGAAACAATTTAATTAAAATTTTTTTTAAATATTCAATAATTTGCATCACTTTCAGTTTAGGCATATGCCATGAAATGGTTTTAAACTACTCTAACAGTTTGAGTTGCATTTTTTGTGGTTAAGGATTGTCACATAATTTAATAAATCTGATAGAAAGCAAAATGCTACGAGTTCAAAATGATGATTTTCACCTGACATTTCTGTTAAACTATAACTACACATACAGGATATATAATTGTCAGTGGTACTGTATCTACATGTACACATAGTATAAAATTAACTGTAAACCAAAATACAGCAATGTAAGTGTACATTATATAATAGATACAAGAACTAGATTTAAAGAGTTTGCTTTTAGCTAATTTCATCACCCATTTTTGTAGGTATTCTACATATGAATAGCTTACAATATTGAAATTACCCACTATTAAATATTAAATAAATGAATGTTTCACTTCATACTCGTATTCTTTTCCCAGCAAAAAAGTACTTGAATGTTTAGTTAATTCATTTGTGTCCTAAAAACAGTTATTTCCTTTTAACCAGAGGTTGGCAGCACTGCTTAAAATATCTTTTCTCGAGAAATTGAAAGCATATGCATGCATACAAATGTGGTTACTTAAGGGTAATGGTTATGAAACCTGACTAAGTGTTTTCTTCCAAGCTTTAATTTCACAACTGCTTATATAATATCCTAGCCATCCAAAACAGGCACACTCTTACATGTACAAAGGCAAAGGTTAATCTTGCTCCATAATCCAAAATAAACAATGCAAAGCAAAATAGTTAGACGTGTCAATTGAGTCACAATTGCCATGCTCATAATCCACATGTCCTTTACCAGCATGCCAAAGGAAATTTATTGTTTATTGATACATGTTAAGGTCCCGATGGTTTCATTTCCAAGATCTTCTCATCTTGTTTTGTTATGAGGGCACATAACATTTCTGGAAAAGAACTACATAACAAAATGGCCAGCATATTTTCATCTCCTTTGAAAATGGAGACATTCAAACTTGGGCGACTAATCAGCTTCACTACTTCAAACACAAAGGCTTGGCAAAGATACAGTAGTACAACAGTTTCTTTTGGCGTAACGTGTTAGCTGTGCCTTGGCAAACAATCAAATTGCTCATTACACAAATGGGCCAATTCAATTTGCCCAGGCACATCTAGGAGAATACTCAAGGATGATCTGATTGGTCCCTGGCACATCTAGGGTTAATAACTGTTTACTTTTATTTATAGCAAATTTTCACAATTGTCCAATATATGCTGGTGGCCAAACATTCTGACAAGACATGTTTACAATGTCATTGAAGTGTTAGGGGATCTTAATGTGATAGTGAAACATCACCAGTTGCCTTATAGCTAAGTGACTTTAAGAAAATGCTGTTTAAGGTAATCAGTATTGAAATACCACCCAACAACTTTAACAGTTCATTCTTGTCTTCATTATTGTCTATTAAGAACTAATAGCAATTACTAGACTTTTGAGACAATAACTAAAAGCAGAGTAAAAGGTTGGTTCTGTGATTATTCCTAGGAACTATTTCAATCCTGGTTACCTCAAAATTTTCCAAAAGTCATGGATCACTTACTTAGGACTTTATTCCATGTACAGGTCCATTCAATCGAAAGCATGCAGTAACAAAAGTAAACTCTGAAGCCTTTGGTGTTTCCACAGCTTGCTCCCATTTCATTTGTATGCTTACACTTAAGATTTTTAAGGTGCATGTATATATATATATATCTATATATAGACAAAATTGTTTCTCCTCATACTAAAACTACTGGACAGAATAATATATTATTCTTATATACAGCTGTACATACAAAAATATACATGCTATATACCAGCAAAACATAAGTTTTAAACATCTTCAACAAATTTACTCAAGTCAGAAATCAAAACTATGCATTACATTGTAGAGATTTTATTGTTGACAGGGATGGGATTATTCAAGACAAGTTTGCTATGAAAATATCACAGGACCAATAATACAAAGTGTAATTGTTGTGGTTTTAATTCTTTTTTGGTTTGAATATTTTCAAACTAACTTATAACACATTTCCCTTTGTTTCACCTTCATTACCATATTTTGAAACAAAGGAAAACATGAATGAAATGGGGTTTTGAAAATTTTAAATCGTAAGCAAATTTGAAATCGTTTGATTTCACTTTTGCAGAAACTCTTTGTGAACTGATTTATTTATTCCCTACAGGGTGAATCTCTTTATTTGTACATGTACATGTAACACTACATCCTTCGATGTTTAATATTTACTGGCATGTGGCACTCTTCTTTGAAGCTCACAAAGATTGTGAAATGTTATGACATCAACATAACAACAGGGTAAATATTAAACAAATCCAAATCTGGCAGAATTCATTATTAAAGATTGAAACAGGGTGAATTACTGACTGACTTATTCCTATTATATTTAGATTCATTAAGGTAATGAAACAAAAACAAGACAGGGAATTTTTATTTGTATAAATTCATTACACAGATGCCCAACTGTGCAATAATGGTCAGACATATTTAATACTAACTGCTGGCTAACATATAGCAAAGAACATCTGATGCTTAAATTATGTGCAACTGAACACACATTTACATATAGATGAGTTAGTGAAAGCAATCAGCTCACAATATTCTATTACAGTGAAGTCCAAGTTTAAGAGGCCAGCAGTAAAAATCTTTGTGACAATGACTGAATGCACTTGTTTGGCCAATGCAAAGGTCTTAGCACCTGACAGATAGTAGTGCCTCTGATCTTTGAACATTATTATTGTATTCTTGTAGTTCATAATAAATCAGGTACATTTGTTATAAATCAGATTAAGCTCTAAGGTATAAGCATATGGCCATTAAATGACTGTCTAAAAGCTTATCAAAGAACTCTGTTTAGAAAACCAACCACAGTCTTAAGAAAGTGAAAAATGTATAGTCAACAATTTAATAGTAAAACTACTTACCACAATGAAATTATTAAATACCTATTTAAAAACAAAGTTAAACAATAAACAAAAACCTTATACACATTTTAAAATTAATTTCTCTGCCAGACCGAATTTATTATCATTAATTATAACAGATAATTGCCAAATATTCCTTATTCAATGGCTACAGTTTTAAAATGACTTCTAATTGAAGGTATGTCAATCACACTGTAAATAGTCAGAATCAACAATCTGCCAGACATAGATTCTTCACCAATAAAACGAAACGGAAAATACTGGATGCAATGAACACTTATCTCCGATCCAGTTGACTGCAACTAGTTTTCATTTACTTGGCCTCTCCGTGAAAACTTCAATCTTAATTTAAGATTTTTCGTCTTACCTGAGCACCAGAACAAAAGCTCACAATTTACATTTTGCACTCAGCTTTTGTTCTTAAGTGATGAGGTAAGACGAAAAATCTAAGTTTTTACGGAGGCTGAAGATAAGGTTTTTCCTTCGTTTTCTTTCCTTTTTTTTCTCTATTTTACAAAGAAATCAATATTGACAGGAACCAGAGTCAAGTGGAACTTCACCAACGATATTCACGCTGTAAGATAAAAATAATGAGGTGCCATCGATCGTCTTCGGACGACGAACAATTAAGCTTATAACGCCAGGCTAACTACTCTTTGAAGAGTGCTTCATTGAATAGGCCATAGTATCATAGACATGAAAAACCAACATCGATTCCCTACGAAATAGCTTCAAACGGTTGAATAAATACAATATGAGATTTCTGGCAAAACTCGATTAGCATTAACTCGGAACCATACAGCTCCCAATTATGTAAAATGGTCCATGCGATTTTTTACACACACCTGCCTACAGTCCTGGCTCTCACGACGTGGGCAAAAAAAAAAACACTTTATCGGCACGCATTACATTTTAGCAGATTTTGACCTATAAATTAAACCCTTTTACCTGGGCTGTTTAGTTACAAGTAAGACCTTAACTACCAAAATCGAAGATGTAAACAAGGCGTAAAGTTTAAACTAAGCGAACAGCGTGAAAATATAAGTAGTCACAGTATAAAGGACTTTACATCTTGTAATTCTGAATCTGTCATGACATCCAGTACGAAATCGTACATCGGAGCTGCCGAGCCTACACCACATGATCACAATATATCATTTCAACGACGAGGCAGAAAAAACAATCACTGAGCGATTACTCTCAATCACACCTTGAAGCTCGCCGCAATATCATTCGTTCCGACTCGGTCCCCCACAAGTCTCATTGTGTGCCGAAAATATTAACCCCCTTAGATGTAATGATAAATTTGGATTTAAAACACTCTACATGGGATCAAGATCTGCTTGTAATGGAAACGCATCGTCAGTGAATATATGTCTGGAAAACGTTGAGCTAACACCGACCTTCCGCCATAAAAACTTGGCTTCTTTCGATCGATTCTGCAGTAAATTATTGCGAAGCCCGGTGTATGCACGGGAAGAGAAGGAGGCGCTGAATTTAAGAAAACTGCAAGCTAAGTTCACTTACCTAGATCAAAAAGCCCGATCCAGTCATTCGCTCCACACTGTTCTCTGACATCCCAGTAAACAGTGACACTGTCTCCCACAGAAATTCTTGTCTTACTTAGTTTGAGCATTGAAAACTCAGGACCCTGACGGCGAGCTTCTCGCACAGCTTCCAGAAGACGATCGTCACTCACCGCGCGGCGTAAACTCAGTGTAGCTTGTATTTCACTGCGCGGACGGTACCCCAAAAGTATCACGTCGTTTGAAGGCATTTCAAGCCTAGTACTTCGGTAAACTTTTCGCGGATCAGGCGAATCATTCCTGCCAAAACACAGACACAACGGCACTTCAACTGTTCAGAAATGTTGTCAAAAAAGTGATCACGTTCATTTGAATGCGCGCGCATGGCATTCTTAAACCGGAAATTCAAGGACAAGCTACTTGTAGCAACGAACACTGAGCCGACGCATTTCCGCTTAACACGATTTTCTTTACCTTCTTTGTTGTTGTTTCCTCTTGGAATGAGCCCTCGCAAAGCTATGTGGCTTAGGCTTTCGCCCTCTTTCTTTATCATTTCTCTTTAGCACACTTTCTACGAGCTTGGTGATAAACACAATAAAGGAAGTAATTTTTCAATTAAACCGGAAGTGGATTCGCAGGACCGAAAAAATTGAAAAGAAACCCTAAACATACCTAAGTATGAGATCAACTCACTGAGGATCAATTTAAAAATATTTGTGATAGAAAGATGAAAACAAAGCAATTATTCGTCTGGTTTGCGCTCCTTCTTGTTCTTTAGGAATCAATCCCAAATTTGTACGTGCCCCTGGGTTATTTCATTATTACCTGACATCAAAAGCGACCGCAACTTCCTCAAACTGTGCGGCGATAGCTCGGACTTTCACGGAACTTGAAGAACGAAACCTATCCCTTTACAGCTTCATACCCGCGCACTGAAATGCTAAATTTCTGATTTCTCTTTGCCTTTTTAATCGGTATATCAAAACTCAGAGGTTGCAACATACGGATGTCCACGGGTACATATGGCGGCTATTTTCATCTCAAGAAAGACAGGTCAAAAAAAACATGTCAAATCAAGTTATGGCATGGGGAAAAAAAATACAAAATAACTCACATGCGATTCTGGCGCCAGCCATGCACGCAGGCCGACTCTGGGTCTTGAAGGTTAAACAGAAACTCAGTAAGCACGTTTTATCGTTCAATTTCTTTTGTCTTGCATGATGTTAAGTCACCTGATCATGAAGCGATCATTTACACAAGAGGATCAAAGAATGCCGCTTTCGACAATCTGCAGCCATGGAAATATTGTACGGTGTTTTTAGGGGAGGGGTGGAAGGGGTACACCCTTCCATGACGTAACGGGGAGTGCTACGGTTAGCTTCTCGTCCTCTGTCAGTTGCGCTTTTGTTTTCCTCATCATTTTGTAGGAAGTTCTGAGAATTAATGATTGGTAACCCAGTTGGAATAGCTGGATTCGTGCTTACATATTCCTTCAGCACATAGAAGCTGATATCAGCAATTTCGCTATCATTGAGTTCGTTATATTTAGCTTTGACATGAGTAAGGTTCCTTAGAGGTCTTATTTTAAAACTGACAAAACTGAGTTCAATTGTGGCCTTACACTACTGTAAAACTAATGCAAAATTGATGCCAAAATTTTTTAGGGTTAGCTAGGGTGAGAACCTTCAGAAAGACTCGGCACCTCTCAACACAGAATAGTCGTACCTGAAGGCATGGGCGTAGCCAGGATTTTTCAAAGGGGGGGTCACACTGACTCATACAGAGGGTACTCATCAGATTGTCACCTGAATATTGTAGGTTGTTTGCTTACAAAAAGGCTTACAAAGGGGGGGTCACGGGCACCCCAGGACCCCCCCCCTGGCTACGCCCTTGCCTGAAGGTCTCATACATTTCCGAACGACTCAACTACAACATATCACTAGCGTTTTCCGAAGAGGGTAGACCAGTACGCGTCACGCACAAGTCATCATCATCATCATTTATTTGCCTTTATATTACAACAGATTAAAAAAAGGAAAAAATAAGATAAATAATAATAATAACAATAATAATATACAGCAAGTTATTAGCCGAGGAGACCTCAAGAAACCACCAGGCTTATAGGAGAGGCCACCTCGACATCACAATATTAAACAAGATAAGGGCTGCGAAGGAGTGCGGCAGAAACTAACTCACGCACAAGTCATGCACCTTCAGACGAGCTCTCTCTCACAGCAACACGGAACAGTGGACAAGCCGACAAGAGAGCAAACTGCACTATCACCAACACCAAATTGAGTTTACCACGCAACGCTGTTTTAGTTTATCAAATCTCCTGTAACAACTGCAACCAACATTGCATCGGGAGCACTATACAGGAGAGCACCTGAACAATGATAACTCCTCCTCAAAGGGCCAAAACAAAGTCCACGAAGGCATCGAAATCAAGACCATTGTAATGGAAAACGACCCCGCAAATCTACGCCTGTTCAAAGTACTTTAAATTAAATAAGAAAATACAAACCTGCCCTTAACTCTGTCCCAAGAGCCTGGGAATGCAGCGAATTCACGGACCTTTTATTCTAGTAACTACTTTAGCGTATCTAGAGACACTCACCCATCAGTTCATATCATTCGTTTTTATTCATATTTGTAACTTATTATTTATCTCATACATTATTGAATTTACCCCCACATTCTTTCGCTTTTCACTCGTTTCTACTTTTCATATGTATATAAGCCGGCCTTACGCGGAATATTCTTCTTATCCCTGATAATGCCGTAGATCGGCGAAAGCTTAAATTTTTTTTTTGGATTTTAACATCTGCTTACAGTAGTTTTACAGTAGTGTAAGGCCTCAACTGAACCTTTGTCATTATAATTTGAAATGCTACTGAAGGACAACTAACATCCCGGGAACGAATATTGATCTTACTTTGTTTGCTTAAATTAAAAACATTTCATTTAATCAATTGGCCTTATGTTTCTTCTTCTGAACCGTTATCGGCTGTTTTGACACTAATATACAATTATTCCTCTCGCCCTCATGGGCTATTGACTCAGAGCCCATGAGGCCGAGAGGAATAATTGTTTTAGTAAAATCCAACTAGTTGGTCAAAAAAATATCGAGACAAAACATCTTTCGCTAGTTAAAGCCATTGTTTTGGTTTTCAAAGCCGGCGCTTTTCGCTACTAGTGGGCTATCACAAATAGCCTACTAGTAGCTCAACCAATCAGAACGCAGCATTGATAATAGACCACTAGTTGGGTTTTACTGAAAACGCATAGTCCCATGATCAGGAACAAGATTCCGCCTCTGGTTATGGACACGAAACGGAATACTTCCTCAAGTCGAACCATCTGCTGAATTAAGTCTCGAACGATGAACTAAGAGATGACACCTTCTAATGGCAACACGAATGACTGCCGAAAAAAAAAATTAACGCACGTTTCAGTGAGCCGAAAAAGAAACTGAACACAGAAAGGCTGACCGTACGGTTGGGGTTAACTGTTTTCAGTAAGCTGTTTCAGTCAGTTAACTGTTTTCAGTTGGGGTTAACTGGGTTCAGTTGAGCAGAAAAAGGCATGTTACATAGCGTAAAAAACATTCGTGCATACACAAGTAGAGAAATATATTTCCTAGTGCATGAAAGTTTTTTTTTTTTTAAAAAAAAAAAAGAAAAAAAAGCCGGTAGCTGTACCTTATTCGTCAAGACAAACCATTTGTTTTTGCCCATGCACGTTGAAGAGATGAAACTGAGTCTCAGTGCGTTTAATGGATCGTTCCGTTGTAACAGACAGATAAATTAGCTAGTATCGGGCTTTTGTGCCGCCCAATACTACCATGCGAGCAGGCTCATCTTCGAGTCACACGCGTGAGCGGCGAGGAGCAAAGCGATCCAGCGGCGCGGGAAGGATCGATTTCACGCTCTAGGCTACGCCGCGCGATTGTGCCAGTTCGCTTTGTGCCTGTTCGCAGGCTTCCCGATACTGACGAAAACCATGTGACCTTTCTACCAAGTCAAGATGGGTTTACCATGTTTACTTTTCGGTATATTGAATAGAGTCGTGCTGCTAAACCTTGCCTCCAAGGGGGAAGGGGGGAGGGGGGTACTCCAAGAAAAATTGGGTGGAGGTGTGCGGCCAGCTGCCCAAAACCCTTACCCTATTTATGACCAAAATCTGCGATATTCCCTACCCTATTTATGACCTGACCCTTAAATCAAAACCCTGTTTCAGAGCTGCGTTACAACTAGTTCCTTAGTTCTGACCAGACTGTAAACATAAATGTGAAGGGCTTTTGTTGATTTTCTTTTCGATAATAAAGAAAAAGTGCCTTCTTCTTAAAATCATGCGCATACCAAGGCTAGAGTGCAAAAACCATGCCCCATTTATGACCAAAATGGCCAAAATTGGTTAAAATCGATTCACTGTTTATGACCAAAAACCTATGGGGCCGCACATACCTATATAGCCCATATAAGGGAGTACCCCCCCCCTCCCCCGGGCCTTGCCTGTAAACAAGCCCCTCGTACAATATCATATTAATTTAAGAAAAGACCGGGAGAGCTACTCAGCCATTCAAAACCCTATTTTCGATGTCAGAGGAATTTCTTCCAGCATCAAAACATCCCGCTTCATTCGTGTTTCTAGAAGAAAAAGAAAACCTATTAAGTCTTGCTTCAGTTGCGTCCCCTTCTCTGGCCGGAAATATCATACACCACAACATATTTCACGGAATGGGAACATGCCAAACAGGAAAGCTTTGATGAATTCTGTTAATCATTTGGAGTTTTTTACCATCCTCAATTTGTTTCTTTTAGATGGATCACACCTTATGTTGGGCCAAGAAATAGAGACAAAACTCCTATTACGGTCCCAGTGAGAGATCGAGGATGAAAACTATAACATAAACACGGCAAAATCGTTAGATTTATCGCACTTCCTTCTTCTGACAACATATTCATTGTTGTCTCGGTTATTAAAACATGTTGAATAATCAGCGTGTTACCGAGATGACACGGGCCAGTGAAACACTAATGACGTGTCTATTGTCAATTCAGAAGAAGAATGTTATCATATAAAGCCAGTTTGACGCAAGAACGTTTTTTTATAACCCTTTATTGTGCTATTTTAAGTAACGTTGAAAATTATCTTAAAACAAGGAGATAATATTCAATTATAAGAGCGAAGGCGAACACAACCCGAGGAAAAATAGACTCTGATTCAAGTCTAGAACTGGGATTATGCTTGAAATTGAAATACACTAGTAAATGCGTGAGCGCCTTCACGAAACGGTCGTCCGAGCTCCGCTTAAGTGCTTAAGTGGAAAACATTAGTCGACAAAAATAATCTCTCGATTTTAGCCGCTCAGGAAGTAAAGCGTACGTCAGGGAAACTAAGAATGATTTGAAATACCTCCACAAACATGTTTTTTTTCCTCAGAAACGAGATATCCTTCTCTAACAAGTTCCTCACTTGGCTAAATCCCAATGTTTCTGACTTTGCTTAGTTTATTAAACCAGTCTATTTTGGGAGCTTAAGCATTGACAGCGGCGACTGCGGCCCGAGGATAACGCAGTATAAAATAAATTTATATTTTGTCCTCCAATTTAAGCAAGTGCCTAGATAAATTTAGTGCTTGTTCAAACTACATACAAGCGTTCAATTCTTCCAAAGGGTGCACGAAAAATTTGCAGTTTCTGTTCACGTTCTCTGGAATACGCAGACTTGGGCATCTCTCGTTGTTGTTGTGCAGATGGCTGAGAAATGTAGAAGCATTAAAAGTCCAGACCAAACGGACCGGCAAGCAGGCGCACGTGGACGCAAGTTGAACTTAGGTAGAGACTTACGTTGGGTGGCCAAACGGACTCGCAAGTTCCCTCGCAAGTTGCAATAAAAAAAAACCATTTTAATTAAGGCAGACTATCCTCTATTCCATTGGCTAATAATAGGTTAATGGACGTCACTCAACTTGCGTCGACTTGGGTTGGGTGGCCAAACGGTGAAATACTCGCGTGCAAATTTGATTTCGACCGAAGTGAGCGCAAGTCAACGCAAGTGCACGCAAGGCCTCGCCAAACCGCGGAGTAGCAAGTAGACCCAAGTTTTTAATTTGCGTCTTTTTGCGACTCCTTTTGGCCGGGGCTAGATATATCAAACACGAGACAGTGTTTTATCGGAATATCCAAACACCAAGAAGAGAATTGAAAACACGACGCGCAGCGGAGCATTTTTCAGAACATTCGAGGTGGTTTGAATAGCCGATGAAACACTATCTCGAGTGTTTGATGTATCTTCTCAATCGAAACAAAAACTAAGGGATAAAAAGAGAAGGGAAATCGTCAAAATTTAAGACCGGCAATCCAAACTTCCTTCACGGTTAGTTGGGATTTTCTTTGTTTTACTTTGATGAATTATTAATGAGTTTGAGAAAGATTTATAATCCACATGCACAGCCATTGTTCTGCTGACGTTCTCGTTACCGTAGACTGTTTTTTGGCAGACCGTTTTTTTTCTCCGAAGTTCACTTAGACGAGTGTTTAGTCATCTTTCGATCAAGGGCGGTGTGGTGGCCGAGTAGACCCTTGCTGAATTTCGAGAGAAAAACAGAATGCCAGGAGATGTAACTTAGCCAGCAATCTAACCTCGTTTTTGGCCGCGTGATAGCCCCTATCCCAGTATTGTTGCCAGAAACTTTCTACCACATCTTGAATAAATAAAAAGTTAATAAGTCTCTACTGTTTTACAGCGCTAGGAAAGAAGAGACTCGTAACACGCCTGAAAAACGACGTGCTGGTTTTGATTTTAAAATGTCCTTAAACAGACGCACTCTCTGATACCTTGCAGGTACATTTTATTTCAATTCGCTTTTCATGTGTTTTTTTTTTTTAATTTAAACGAGTTTTAACGGATGTTACAATACAGCATTCAATCACAGCCAGCCTTATTGGAGCATTAAATTCATATTCTTCTGAAATATAACCGCGGTCTTCTTATTGAATAACACGACAGCAATAAAGTTTAACCAAGTGAGATTCATTCCCACATTATCACAGCTTGACTCAAATTTGTTCCCTCTTTCAAAGTTCTTCCTGGCGACATTTCCAGTTTCTTTTAAATATTCCTTTCCGAAGTTCCCAATGGAGTTGAGACGCTCTCCGATCCGCTTACACCTGTGCCTGTGATGCGTGACTGCCACGCCCTATTCAAAACTGGCCGGGCGCAGGTCGGTTAGATGGTCGGGCATAATGTAGGTGATATCATCCCATGGATGTCTGTATAAGCCCATCTTTAAACGCTTCTGATCTAAGTAATGACCTAAGAAATTAAAAACTGTGTTTTAGTAACCTATGTCAACATTCAAATTCTCATGACCCGTTCCTTTTGGGCGAATCTTTGCTGACATCATTGTTTAGCGCACTGCCTGATTTCAAACCGAAAAGGACTCGGTACGAGTCTGCAAACTATGGGATAAGGAATTATTGATACACGTAATCAGAAAGAGCACATCAAGAAACCAGCGCAGTTTTAAGTTCAGAGTTATTGCAGTGCGTGGCATACCGCTCCGATCGTCTTTGTGGAAAAATATACTCTTATCTATTGATTTTTAGCTTTTTTAGAAGTTAAAGTGTTAGGAAAAAGCTTGCTTGTGTAAATGTTTGTTGATTCGGTTCAGATAATCATTCGCCTAGATAGCCAAAGTCAGTCTTAGATGTTCACCTTATTTTTCGGCCGCCATGTTGGTGGAGCAAAAACCTCCACCAATATGGCGACCCATACTGGGCTCTGTAAACTTTGCGCAGAACATTGAATATCAGAAGTTTGGGAAAACGCGGAGACCTTAAACTTGGAGAAGTATCGTCTTTACCTAAGTCCTATAACACTACAATTTCTTGACTTTATCAACCGAATAGTTTTCGATTTATTTTTTCGTTGCGTGACAGTGAAAACGATCTATTCATTACAGCGAGCTCAAATTCCTTGGAACAGTTAATCGCTCCTATAAGTTAAGGTATGCGTAAAAAAATGTAACGAGATCGAGAGAATTTCAATACAGGGACCTGTACGGGTACAAACCCGAGTAGCGTACCCAGTTCTTCCTAATCTTTTCCAAAGGGAATGTCTGGGTCGGTACCAGTGCAATATAACCGACCAGGTGATCAATATAACTCCTGCTATCACCAGTGACTAGCAGTGTTTCTAGACCTGAACAAGCACTTGTTTTCTGAAAAGCTGGAAAGCAACAGGCAACCTCGTTCCCAGGAGGCAGGGAAAAGGCCCTGGGAACGAGGTTGAGCAACAGGCAAAAGACTTGTGAAGTATACACCTAATAGACCTTTTTCGCTTGTACATTTTGTTTTCCCAATACAGATCATGTGATGATACTCCGGAGATTTGATCCTTTGTCTCGTTCATTAAAAACAGTACATGCAGACATATTCATGCTTGAATGTACCCTTTTTAATGAACAAAACAAAAGATCAAATCTCCTGAGTATCATCACATGATCTGTATTGGGAAAACAAATGTACAAGCGAAAAAGGTCTATTGCAATAACGTTGTCATAGAAAAAAGCAAAAAGCAAAAAGCCAATTAGGAATTAATTATGGAAATTTAAATTTACATTGTTCTCAGATACTGTAGATGAATGAAAAATATAATGTAAATGAAGGGCAGCCAAAAAAATTGTAGTTTTCATTCATATACAGTATCTAAGAACAATGAAAATTTAAATTTCCCTAATTAATTCCTTTCTGGCTTTTTGCTTTTTGCTTTTTTACTGTGACAACGTTATTGCAATTAGGTGTATATGAAATAATTACATACATAAATACATACTTTATTGTTACCTCCCCAATGGGGCTTTTCAGGAACAATTGTTTAAATTACTAAAGTTACTAGTACCTACACAATTAAAATTAATTAATTCATATTTGTACTGCGGTTGTAGATGAAAGTGAAGAATGAACATCGCGGTAAATTTTCCAATTTAAGCAATTGAAAAGAAGAAGCCTGAAAAAAATCAGGGCTTCAACGGGATTCGAACCCGTGACCTCCGCGAAATACCGGTGCGATGCTCTACCAACTGAGCTATGAAGCCACACACTGGGAGCGAGGTCAATTTATTGAGTTCATATTTTCCCGTGCAGTGAAGTGATGTGAAGTATATATGAAATAAAGACTTACCGATGAAACCAATCGATCTCCCCAAGACAAACAATCCGTTAAGTGCCCCAATCTCTACAAACTCGTCAGCTTCCTCTCTGAAACAGCATAACAACAGTTTCGTACTAAATATGATAAAAACGCCCACGTTTTGCTTCGTCTAAACGAAAAAAAACAAAAGGAACTTCTAGGAATGAAACTGCAACAAACATGGAAAAGATACTGATTATAAAAGATAAAACTTCCTGTTGTTGAATGTGGTTACAACAATGACAACGAAAGAACTGAAATTCTAACAACCGGTTGAAACTGAAATAAAAGCGTCAGAAACCAGACACAAATTAAACGCGCCAGAAATAAAAAAATTGCAATGCAAATCCTTAATTTTGGCTTTTCCTACAATAAACCTAACAACAGCGTGCGATACCTTGCTCTTTTTCAAAATTAACAGCAGTTTTCTGCTTAACGGTTGTCTTCAACACACCGCTTGCTGAAAGTGGACCGTTAGTTCAGCCACTTCCCAACGCTATGGTAGCTCGGAGTTCAGTAGACAAGAAAAACGAAAGTGAGTCAAGTGACAAATACCTCGTAAAAGCTCCACAGTGACGCAGCAAGTCTACAAACGCGGCGCCAATACAGCCGTCGACATTGAGGATAAGATTTGGCTTCTGTCAAGTAATGGACCATTTCACTGTCAGCAAAGTACCCTGCTTTCAGTTTTCAAACTGGACAATATATTTATTTCGTTGTCCGACTTAAAAAAATTTGAAAGCAACTCAATGAAGTGACAAAACTTCTTCTTACCTTGTGAACGGAAGGAACCCAGAATTTGAGAATAAAATAAAGAGAAATATCGGGAACACTGAAAATCTTTACCTCAGCGAACCCAATCAAAAAACGGGGCAAATAAAACCTGACAGTGTGGGACTCTAAGCAGAGAACAAAAGAGACTGGAGAAACCTAGGAACTTGGATATGATCAGGGAAAAGTGGGAGTGCGGGCAGGGACGTTTAACCCCTGGGAGAAGTAGTATCCCTGGGATTCAACTGAAATAACCAGTATTACCGTGGAACTCTATTCAGATAACAGGGATCTCAACTCTTTCTCTACCGTCAAGTTACCTTAGACGTGGTAATCTTCTCGACTTCTATGGCGTAATCCATGACTGTGGTGGTGGGAAAATGTTTCTTCACAAAGTCTTTCAAAATCACCACACGCATGTCAGGATTATTTAGCTGAAAGAAAAAAAAACAAAAACACGCAGAACACCGTTATTGTTGTTGCATACATTTACGTCTATTTGAGAGGTTTGTACTAAAAAAGAAATCCTTATCTAAACTGGAAATCAGGAAGACAGCAGGTTTTAACTTTAGCTGTAGGTGCGAAAGAGAACAACATGCCATTTCCGAGTTCTCGTGCCTCTGTTTCAAAACGAGTCTAAGAGCGAAACCTTTCATATGGAAATCAGTTCTGCATGCAGTTTCATTTTCATGCAAATCAAAGTCATTTTCATAAGAGTGGTTTCGCACTTAGACTCGCTTTGAAACAGAGGCACAAGGGAACTCGGAAATGGTCTATTGTACCCCTGTTTCTTTGACACTTTCCGATACTGCTCTAAACATTTATGTCCTGTTGTTAGCCTAAAATGTCACTGGTAGTCGCCTCGAATTCTCGACACCTGTAATTGACTGAAGTTTCATGCTATCTGCTGTATGTCAGCAATGGGCTTTTGGCCGTAAATTAGGCAAGAACTTCATGCTAGCCCACATATAGAGCACACTCCCCATATTGTCTTATCCCTATATAGCCATATATGGTAATGTCCTATCCATATATGGATATGTGGGCTACCATGAAGTTCTGACCGTAAATTATCAGGCTAATTACTGTATTGCGGAAAACAACAATTCAATCTATTCCCTCACTTCTCCCAGAACAGAAAATAATCATCCACTATAATGGGACGGTCATCATAGGCAAATAAACAACTTTAAATTGACAAAATTCCCCGACCTGGAAAAACAATTAAACCCTTGCTTTTGCTGTTCTCCAGCAACCCATCGCAGTTTGAAAAAGTCAGTCTGAAGATTGATTACGCAATCGAAGCTGAGGCAATGGTCAAACGTCCCCTTTCATTCGTCCTTCCCTCATTAAAAGCAACATTGCCAGGCGTTATAAAGGGAGAGAGATTCGACATGACAGCGAATTGTGCGCGCAATAAAAGAAGCTGTTTCTGGACCTTTTAGTTCCCAAAATATGTCCACCATAGATCAACATCAGGGGAGGGGGAGGCAGAGTACTTACAGATTTGACCCGATGTCCTATTCCCATGATAAGCTGTCCTTTCTTTCTCATGTCATTCACGAATTCCATGGGCGCCTGTCCACTGTCCACGCCGTGAGAAAACACCCGAGCAGCTGCGTCTAGTGCTCCGCCGAATCTATCGCCCTGAAAACACAATTTCCATAACAAAATATCACTACTGGAACACATTTTTACCCCAATAGCAAAACTCTCATTGAAAATTAATAAATTGCCATGCACAGACGACAACTCGCGAAAGGCAAGTACACTTGTAGAATCATCTTAAATTAATTTCACATTCTAAAAGTCGAAAAAGAACCGGAAGGCAAAAGAGATAATCACACCGACCCTGTTTGGTTTCTAACCACGATTAGAGTCCGTAAAGATGCCAAAATTTCAGTTCCGAGCCTAGAGTGGGGAAGATACCATTTATGTCATACCCAGGTCGTCAGTTGAAAATAACACCCAAAGAGTTTCCAGGCCCACTGAATAATCAATCACAAAAGTGACCACTGAACGCTTAGGAGCATGAAAGTAATATGATAGAAAAAGTCATTGGCGCGTTTACGAATCAAAACGCTCTTACAAATCAGAAACCTGTCACAACTGAGAAGAGTTTACGACAGACTCACTAAAGGAACAACAAAGAATATCAATGCCGCGAGATACGAGTATGGTTTAGTAGTTTTACTTTGATATACTTACGATTGTAAGAAGACCAGACACCAGAGAAGATATTAAGTCCTTGCCAGCTCTAGCTGTCACGATCGTGTTATGGGCACCTGAAACGGCTGAGCGTGACACAAGAGGAAAAACGTGCGTTAAAAATGCGAAAATAAATTCGTGACCTCTTTTCTCTCAACAAATCCAGTAATTATCACGGAGACAGAATCATTAGCCAGGTCATAATGACTTCAAAAAACGAAACCTGACCATACACTGTAATTTAAAAGTTCTCCTTTGTTGAGTGACACTCCTGGTGTTACAAAAATTATTCGTCTACTGCGTGACACTAACCTGGTCCATGATCAGCGGTTATCATGAGGCACATCTCAATAAATTCACTTGCGTACGGGGGTAATCTGGTGACGAGAGAAACAATAATCGAGTCACACCGCCTTTGCCTTCATATTTCTTTATTCTGTTGGGTAAGTAGATGTCAACATGCGAGGTTGCAACGCAAATGCAAATTGAACAAACTTACTTTCTTTGGAACCATAAAAGGCCCAAAACTCCTCCAACGCCGATATTTTCCTGCAAGATGTAATTCAAGGTAAGAATTATATATAATAAAGCTAACACATTTTTACTGTCTTGACTTACAGAACCACAGTGGCTTAACATACCTTCACCTGCGAGGCCGCGATACATATGGTTAGTAATATTTAAAGCGGTTACTCTCTCTCTACTCATGTTCAGAAATCGTTTTAGAACTTGAACGCATGCGCACATTCAAACCAGTTCATGGATTTTCTGGTTCCGATTTTTGACCGGAGGACGAGCGTGCGGTCACCGCTGGCTGAAAACGCGCGAGTGTTGGAGACGAGATTTCGAAAGATGGTTGTTTCGGTAGCTCTGGGTAGATGGGTCGCTTGTGTGATTTATTTCTGGTTGGCACATAAGTCCAATCCTAGTCTCCCTCACAGGAGATACATTTGTGGATGAAACCATTGAGAGTGTCTGAAATCTATTGCCTCTCGCTTAATGATTTCTGTATTTAAGAAAATTTCAAAAATGTCCGTACCTTGAACACCTCCGTAATGGGCATACCAGCATACAAAAGTTCCGCTCCTCTCTCGTCACAGATACTTGACATGAACGAGGACGGTTTGCGGATCAAACCAAGCTCCTGCAAAAATAGAACGAGCAAAATTTAAGGCAAAGTAAGTTCAATCAATCAGATGTAAAAACATAAAAAGTATACGAAGTGTTCTTCATGCAAGGAGGGGGTGAATCGCAGGTGCCTAACGTGAGTAAATCGTACACAGTTAAACAGAGACAAACAACAGACTGTAAGGCTGATACTACGTGA
The DNA here is from genome assembly GCA_019787425.1 of Platygyra sinensis. Taxonomy (NCBI): domain Eukaryota; kingdom Metazoa; phylum Cnidaria; class Anthozoa; order Scleractinia; family Merulinidae; genus Platygyra; species Platygyra sinensis. The sequence continues at coordinate 69,498 of JAHPZR010056279.1, read as the reverse complement.
AAGACGTTTCCCAAGAGCCAACGCACATAAATTGCAAAACGACCCGTTGACTACATCAAGTTACGTACTTTGAACTCATTCGCGCCTCATAACACGCGTTGCCACATCACATGTTTGGGGGCGTAAGGAGACTAAGTTTCATGATCGGTGTCTCGAAGAGAAAAAACCAAATGTGACTGGTCAGCCTAAACATTGCATGACCAGGACCATGCTTTAAAAACGCTGCATATCGGATCTGAAAAGACCAAAGTTAAGTAGCCTTGCAGCCTTGTAGGCTGCACTTTAGTAGCTTTAGCCCATTGGGAGTACTGTTTCTTCTACCCCTTAATGGAAGGGGCCCCTCTCCTCCTTCCAGCACTTTTGCATTCCCTAAGTTTAAAACGGGCGCATACTGCAACCTTGATCACAAGGGTAGGAAATAAATCATTCTATACACAGTGTGTTGACAAAACACGTTCATCTAACACAAGTTTGCCTTTGACCATTTTCCAGCATGGAAACGGAGGGGGGTGGGGGTGGGGGTTGGGGGTGCTGACACTTATTTTATAGGTATTATGGTTATTATTTCATGTTTTTGGCATTTCCCAAACCATTTGTCCCTGATTGCAGCTTCGAGGTCACTCTCCATTTCAAATGACGCTCAGTTGCCCCAAAAAATAACATTCGTAATGAAACCTCGCTGTTTTTATTTTCTACTCACCTGAGCCCACGAATAATCCATAGGAACAGTGGGTGGATTCTTCTCTGGTTTGGGAACAATCGTCCCATCTCTCACTAAAACTTCATAAACTTCCCTAAAGAAAAAAAAATTAAAAGAAAAGTTACAGCGTATTTTCAGGGTTGGGTAGCAGCTCGCGCATGCCATGGCCTCGCATGAATGGCTTGATACATTTTGAGAGAGCAATAAAACAAACAACTTAAACATGCCTCTTGCCTTAAAACAATAACAGCTGCTAACAAGCAAAAGAATAGGCTCTTTTCACGATTCGGTCACATGGTATAGACTTAATTATGCTGGGACGCACGGTGTAACGTGTGTTCCAGCATAATTTATTCCATACCATGTGACCGTATCGTGCAACAGGCCCATTACAAGCTTACGAGAGCTGCTGCACTTTTGTTCTTTCTCCACTGGCTGCCGCAAGAGTTGCTAACAGGAGTATTTAGCATTTTTACACTGTAACACGCTAATCTTGTGTGCATTTTAAATGTAAATGTAAAGTAATCTTATTTATAATGGTCATGCACTTAGCTATACAAGCACTAAGCTTGGCTAGTTTACAGGCATGTCACTGAAACAAAGGAAACAAATATTTTAAATAAACGTAACATAGTTCCAAATCCCAACTACATTGTATGAAGAGTTCTTTTTCTACAGCGGCCAAAAAACATGTACTAGAAAAAATCAAATGTTCATGTTTCGAGTGTTCTAACTGTAAATAGCCTGCGTAGCAAGCGTTTCCGTGGGTTCAGGGGCACAATTTCGCGTGGGCAAAATACCGTTCCTTGGTCTTTCTTTGCTCCTCAACCCCACGGAAACGCTTGCTACGCAGGCTAAACTGTAAAAGGTACCTCGCAGTTCTAAGTAAACACGGCTTGGAACTTTTTAACCCACCAAAAGGAATCTATAATCAGCTGTTATCAATAGCGTGCAGAACACAAAATAACAAGTTACTTACTTGATCATATCAAAGAGAGAATCAAAACTGTCTGGTACATAAGCACCAGCCTCTTTCAGAGCCTGTTAGTGTATTAAAGTGAAGTGAGTTACTGTTAATGGCAAATACCCGGCATTCAAAGGGCCACTGGGACCCAGGCTCCCATCAACTAACTTGGGTACTAGGAGAATACCCCAATACCGTGTATGCAGCTATCAAGATTTCCCGCTCCACCCCCAAAGCTGTGAAGGCTTACCCAACACCCAATACATTGCGGTTGCCCAACACACAAATAAACTCGTTTTCAAGACCCAATCTAGACTGCTAAGCCATATCGTATTTTACCTGGCAATTTTCCAAGTTCCTGAACATTTTGTCAAATTACCGAGCATTTCATGAAAACTCTTCAGCCTACAATATTTTACGTTTCGTTGGTGAATTCATAAAAAGGAAACCTTACGTTGTTCTTGGCGACTGCAGTTTCGTTTTCACCATGAGCACTCGCTCCAGCGTGACCGAACTGCACCTGAAGAGACGAAGAGAAAAGATAACAGGCAACATTCACCGACTATTGCTGGTTTTCAGTGTCACGCCATTCAAAATAGATCAAAATAAAAAATCAAAACCGATCAATAGATTAAGTCCAGAATCTGGAAATAGAAATAAGGTACATATGCAAAGACTCTCGCCAAGATTCAGGTCACAGTAATTTTTCTCATGGAAGATATGCGAAGAAACGTTTTCCCCAAATTTATAGAGATTTGTATGGAGACGCCATGCTGGTGCCCATGTACATGGGCACCAACATGGCGGCCGGAAACCAGCAGAAACATCTGTCACTGACTTTTGCAACGAAAGAGTGAATTTTTAGCTGCTCTTATACAGCATGAAAGTAAAATTTCAGGAGGATCAATATTTCTGAAGTTTGAAATTTAGTGACGTCATATGAAAACCAGCAATTTGCGCCATTAGCTCTGAAAATCTTGTGAGTTTTATTCTCATCACAAAATAACACAAGATGATTAGGTACGAGTTAACACAGGAATAGAACCCGGTCTCCTCACCTCCGACGTGAACATTCCTGCGCATGTCCCAATACACCACACAACGACAGGCTTGGTAACCTCGCCACTCTTTATGGCCTCGCAAATCTTGTATTCCTCAGTACCACCAACCTGGAATCAAAAAAAAAAACATCAGAGTCGAGTCAAATGAATTTTTATGGTCGCAACACTTCGTTTTAATACGAACGGAGAATATACCTCTCCAAGGACCACGATCATTTTGACATCCGGGTTTTCTTGATATCTTATCACGTGATCCATGAACGTTGTACCCGGATACCTGTCACCGCCAATGGCCACGCCCTCGTACACACCGTCTGTGGTCCGCGAGATGATGTTGTTCAGTTCATTGGACATGCCGCCAGATCGAGACACGTAGGCAACGCTGTGAAACAAAACAAGAATTTCTTGATTTTACAACTTGTCCCTAAGTCATTACTGTTTTAGGAATACTACAATTAAAGATTACAGATTGAAGGTCCAGTAAAACGCCTCAGGCTATAAAACGTTTAACAGAGTGGTAATTTTCAAGTGCCACTTAAGTATTTTCTGCGGTTTAAAGCGTCGCTTGGCGTTGAGCCTGGCGAAATGGAATCGCAAGGAGTTCCATGTAGCCGCAAGCTTGGGGTGGGTGGCAAGTTTCCTCGAAAATACACGCAAGTCGCAGAAAACCATTTCAGTGCAGTCATATCCTTTACTTGATTGGCTAATAGGTTGCTATAACAATGGCTGGGCGTCGCTCAACTTGCGTTGATCTGTGTTGGGTGGCTAAACGATGAAAAACTTGCGACGATTTGTGTGCAAAATTGATCACGCCCAAAGTGAGCGCAAGTGCACGCGAGGCCTGGTTAAACGGAGTCGCAAGTAGATCCGAGTTTACAACAGTGCACCTACGTGCGAGTCCGTTTGGCCAGGGCTTTTCAGCTTTTACATTCCAGAACCGTGAGAGGCACGGTGGCCTCATGAGTTAGTGAGCTCAACTCCGGAGCGAGCGGTCCGCGTTCGAGACCTGGCTGGGGACATTGCTTTGTGTTCTTGGGAAAGACACTATACTCAAAATGTGCTGTCTTCACCCAGGTGCATAAGTGGGTACCGGCGAACTTAACCCTTTAATGCCCAATAGTGACATATAGATTTTAGTCTGTCTAACGCCAGACGATTTTACTCGTCAAAGGGAGGCCCCTTGGGCACTAAAGGGTTAAAAAACTACCTCCTTTAACCCTTTAATGCCCAATAGTGACATATAGATTTTACTCTGTCTAACGCCAGACGATTTTACTCGTCAAAGGGAGGCCCCTTGGGCACTAAAGGGTTAAAAAACCACCTCCTTTAACCCTTTAATGCCCAATAGTGACTTATAGATTTTACTCTGTCTAACGCCAGACGATTTTACTCGTCAAAGGGAGACCCCTTGGGCATTAAAGGGTTAAAAAACTATCTCCTTTAACCCTTTACAGTAAGGACACTCGAACCGTGAACACTTGACATTTTTCCGTACATTTTTTTTTGACAATTAAGAAATAATGGCTCTTCTTATGATGTATAGTGTTACATGTTTCGCATTTTGTAAGTGTAAAAACATTAAATACTCTTCTCAAAAGGTCGAGCCCACATTCTATAGTCACTAAAAAAATGTACAAAGAAATATCAAGTGTTCACGGTTCAAGTGTCCTCACTGTAATGCCCAATAGTGACTTATAGATTTTACTCTGTCTAACGCCAGACGATTTTACTCGTCAAAGGGAGGCCCCTTGGGCATTAAAGGGTTAATGCCTGGGGTAACCCTGCGATGGACTAGCATCCCAACCAGGGGGGAGTAGAAGTAGTCGCAGTCGCTTCATGCTACAAAAATCAGGATAAGCTCTGGCCTAGTGAGCCACTTTACATTCCACCTTACATTCCAGAACTAGGTTATTGAGATCTTCGCATGGGTCACGTGATGGGTTTGAATAGGACATCCGTTCAGTTTTCTAGCCCCCAGATGATTTCATGTACATCACTATTTGGTCTTAACATTTGCTCACCTTCCTGGTCGATAAAGTTTTGATGCCAAAATGTTGTCCAACATGCCGCCAGTGTTACCGATCTTCAAACACCCAGGCTTGATACCTCCAACCTGAAACAGACACACATGTGAATTATACCACAAACACCAGAACACTAGAAGCTAATACGTGAAGCAACACATGTTTTCCATGGGTTATTTCATTAAGATAAGCTTTTGGCGCCAACCGCTCTAAGATAAGTTTTTCGAAGGTTTAGGAAAGAAAGAAGTATATTTTTCGTGGTACTTACAGTAGCAGGGCCGATAATAGTCACTCCAAATTCTTTAGCTTTCCGGTTCAGTTGCCTGGTCTTCGCTTCAGGGATTCCTTCCGCGATGATGGCGATCGTGCGAATCTGCAAAAGGCAACACAGACTTAAAAGAAATCTCAAATAATCTTTTTTTTGAAACAATAAAACTAAGTGCTGGTAGAGCTTACTTGTGGATACTGCATGGCTTCAAGAGTTGCATCATAAGCCGAGCGAAGAGAGGCAAAGTTGATCATAACATCAGCATCTGGATGTTTGTTCATGGCTTCGGACATGTCTTTGTAAACTGCAAAAAGGAACCGTCAGAGCGTTCAATAATCGCGAAACGATATAAAGGGGGGCTTAGATTCCGTGCTAAATGACTGTAGTCTTATTTAAATTCCAACAAACCTGGAATCATGATTTCTTTGTGTCCATAGTAAAACTTTTGGCGGTGATTTCCACTGCAACGAACAATGTAAAAGGGTTTTTAATTCATCCTAAATTAAGATACAATTGTAAACTTTCTCTACAACAGAATTACTTAGAGCGTAAAGAACGTCAAACAATTCAAACGCTTTCCATTTGCCAGGTATGGGCGAGTGACCCTAACCCTTTACGCTTGAGTTCTAACAATAGTTCAAGTATTTACTCAGCCTAGCCAGTCAGGGTTAAATTCCAAACGTGATGAACAGGCTTAACATTAACTATATTTCCCGCTCTTGGCACACGGTTACACGATTTCCCGAATGTTTTCCACATGTTTAACACATGTATCCTGCATACGCGCTTTCCCATACACTTTTTCCCGGGAAAAAGTTTCCGCAAACGAGCAAGTGTATATTTTCCCGCGTTAATGCGGGATGGCGGGATTCCTGCGGGGATGCAGGAATGGCGCAGTGGTTAGAGCACTCGTCTCCCACCACTGTGGCCCCGGTTCGAGGGGGACCTGGCGTCACATGTGGGTTGAGTTTGATGTTGGTTCTCGACCCTGCTACGAGGGTTTTTCTCCGGGGTTTTCCGCTGGTTGCACAACTTTTTGGTTCTTAGCTATTATTGTTTTATTGCAATATTTTGCCTCCGAACAAGCTCTTTGGTTTCGCAGTGTAGTTATTTACCTAGGCGGTCACTTTCGGTTCGGAAATATAGGTAAAAATCTTACAAGTAAAACACAACAAATTTTCTCACCTGAAGGGGTACACCATGGCGGCTACTGATGGTCTCTTTCTCTCGCAAACATAATCAAAATCTAACATGCCCTATAATTAGAGGAAGCGGTGTTAGATTAGTTAAAAGAATGTCCAGACAGCATCGAGACACCATCGTGTATTTCCGAAAATTACCCGACATTATCCGAAGATAAACCTATATAAGAGAATTTGACGAGCAACACTTCCGAAAATGACGCTAAGTGCGTAACAAAGATGAACCAGTTTCCGACCACTTAACGATTACTTCATATGAAGTAATCGTTAAGTGGTCGGAAACTGGTTCATCTTTGTTACGCACTTAGCGTGAAGTAATCGTTAAGTGGTCGGAAACTGGTTTATCTTTGTTATGCACTTTGTTACGCGTCATTTTCGGAAGTGTTGCTTGTCAAATTCTCTTAAAAAGGTTTATCTTCTAATAATAATAATAAGTTCTGTGAGGTTTTCCTAACAACTCTAGCTTTATGTAACCCTTACTGTCAAGGTCTCAAAACTAACCTTACCAACTATGGCAGAACTGCACAGGTCTGTAGGCCCAAGCTTAATAACTTTCACAACACGCACTGAAGCAGATACAGACATTGCTAATATATGCATTTCCATGCATACCTGAACAGCTCTGGCTTGCACACCCCAGATAATCGTTCTGGTCTCGCTAGTAAATAAAGGCGCTTTCTTCCCTGCTGCAACCTTGCAGCTTTGTTCTGGTGAGGGTTTTTCATCAGGTGTTTTCTCAGCGTCATCTGACATGTACACTGTGTGTTTACTACCAACAC